>VXBZ01000889.1:3050-48785 GCA_013399135.1 Heliornis fulica
ACCCTAATTGGCCCCTCGGGGCAGCACAGAGGCGACCCAGCCCATTTCCCGGGGCTGGGTCCCCTCTGTGCTGCCCTGGTGCCTTAGGTAACAAAGCCAGGGTGAAGCAAACAGAGAAACCCACTGAATTTCTGCTCCTGATCAGCCTTTCATTTATGTCTGCAGCACAAAATTTAGATGGAAATACGATGTTTTTGTTTGGTTGATCAAGATACAGGATTGTAAACAATAAACAGTATTTGCTCATTAGTCCTTATTTCCTGTTTCAGAGTTTTCCAGAGAAAATCACCACTTTAATGGTCTGTGCAGCTGTTGAGACCACAACAACATGAAGAAGAAGTGCCAAAGTAGTCGGCATCCTGCTAGCATGGTCCTTCATCCACATGTTTAAATAAGAAGCCCATGAATAATGTAGATATCGAAATCTGTTCGCATTTCTGCTGTTCAGAACCGTATGATCAGCATTGCTCTGGCTCCCAGTAATTATATTCCTGTTCTCAGAGGTCACTCTTTAAAATCTGCACAACTGCTGCCACAGCTCTGGAAGTAAATAAGGCAAAACACACACTGGAGATGCAGCAGGACACATGCCACAGCGCTGCCTCCTTCCGCGCGTGCAGCGGTTCAGCGCTACTGGTCGAACGGTTCTGCCCAGTGTGTGATGATGTGCAGGTTGGTTAATTTTTTCTCCCACTTCTGAACAGTATAAAACTGCAACCAAACTAGCTGGGTGCAGGGGAATCTTCCAGAAGACACCTTCCTCTCTGCCCAGCCTGCGGCCTAGTTAAACCCCCTGCCAGCACCAGCGTGTCTCCATCCATCCATCCATCCATCCATCCATCCATCCATCCATCCATCCATCCATCCATCCATCCATCCAGTGCAAGGCTGCCACAGGTCATGAGGCTTTGCTGTCCCCTGGGAAGACCAAGCACCGTGTGAAACCGCTCCTGCTCGCGGGCTGACCGCGCGGTGTCACCGGGTGTCGAGAGGAGAAGGGCCCGTTCTGCTCCCGGCAGGCAGCGGAGGCTCCACCTGGGAGCTGACCTCAGCCTGGAGGAGCTTTGCTGAACAACCCCCCAGCATTTGCTCTCACACACACATCTGAGCCGGCTGCTAGACAAGACCTGTGGGCTGGAAACACAATAAAACCTCCTGCTCTGCTGCCTGCAGGAGAAATGCTGCTTTCCCCAGTTTTCCCAGGGGATACCCTGCCATGCTGAATCCCTCAGCTCCTCTCCCCGGAGCTGAGCACCTTTTCTGACTAAGCAGCAGGAACTGGGCTCAGCCAGGGAGCCTCAGGTCCACTAGGATGTGAGAGCTGGCACACAAGAGCCCTGTTTCTGCCCAGACTCCTCTCACTGTGGCAGGGCTGTGACTTGGGGCCCTGCCACAGTGAGAGGAGTCTCATGGGACTCCTCATATCCCACGGGCACACAGCGCTACCTGGGACTATGGAAAAGTCCCATCAGCAGCTGGGAACCTCACCTCATCCCCTCCATTGATCAGAAAATGGGAAGGAAAAAGGGATCTGCAGCAGAGCAGCAGCTTGGACACGGGGAGCTGACTGGGAACGTATGAACTCCGAGTACCACGGCAGGTACCTGCACCTGACATACAGCACCTGTGCCATTAGGGCCTGTTACTGCCCTGGTCAGCCCCTAGAGATGCTCCCCCCAGCAGTGGGAAGCTGGGCTCCTGCTCTAAGCACCTCCTGGGGGGGGTCCCATGGGAAAGTCATCTCCTGCTGCTGGTAGGTCTGGGGATAGAGGCACCGGCGTCTCTTCCCGGATGAAAAGCTTCCTTCTCATTTACAGAGACTCTTGCTGGATCTGTGCATTATATATTATATATGACACATGCCTAGAAGAGCTAGATGCTGGTATTTGCTTTCACTGGCACAGCAATTTGTGAATAAGTTATTTAATAATTACTGCGTAATTATAGTTCTGCTGATCCCTGATGAACTGAAATCCACAGACAATGCCTATCAAATGAATCATTACAAACCTCTATAAATTACATGGTGAAATGTGCCAATATCATGATGAAATTCATAAAAGTCTACAATTTCTGTAAAAGGAGACTTAATTAAGCTGGAGTTATGGCTGCACATCTCTATCCCAAGTTTAAGAAGAAGCACATGACAGATTCTGTCTTCAATCCTTCCCAGAGAGAGCGAGCGCCGCAGAACGCTACGTGTGGGAGCTGGGGGAAGGAGAGGAACACACCAGTGAACCTCAACGTGGATTGTTCCAGCTCCAACAAGTCATAAAGAAGCACAACCACTTTCCACTTGGCACAGAAGTGTGTGGGAAACAGGCAGGACAGGAGACAAACAGCACCTGGTCATCTACAGAACAAGTCCCCACGCAAACCCTCGGGGCAAGGAAACGACTTTGTGAGCGGGGAGCGACTGAGAGCGGTGGCCAAGGAGCAGAAGTCTGAGCCTACAAGAAACCAGAGGCTCCAAGCACACACATCAGTGGGTTAAAATGGAGACCAAAGGATCTGCTGGCCCCATCTGGTTTTTAAGCTCAGCTCTAGGTTAAGAGGGAAGGTGGATTACCTGCTGAGGGGGGTGAGGAAAGGCCACAACCAACTTTAGCTGTAAGCCCACAGCTCCAACACCACCCCCAGTCCCTCTGATTGGAGAGGGCATGGCTGGGTCCTCACTCCAAAGCCAGCTTCTCCAGCCTGACAGCCCTTTGGGACACACATGCAGTTGTGATATCCAGACATTGCCTGGTCTGAACATCTTTTTATGGTCCAGTTTATCAGAAAAGGTCTCTACCAGTAACGGCCCCTTCCCGCACAAGAACATTTCCATTAGTGTTGTAGATGCTTCACAGCAGAATGTTTTAAAGTCAAGGTGTCAGCTTTGTTGGTTTTGACAATATGTTTGGAGAAAAAGTGCATTTCTCAAAAATCCAAAGGCTTTTCACTAAGCACTTCTAATACTGTGAGCAGCATCTAAGTGCCCAATGCCAATGCTTTTAGCTTGGGGCTTGGAACAACCCCAAGAAGAGTAAGCTTTTATATTCAATTTGTTATTGCAAACCCAGTCCAAATCTCAACAACTACATATGTGGGTGGAATTAAGGATAATGTTAATTGAGGTCGTTATTTTAGAGGCTTACTGAAACACCTCAGCAGTTTGTTACGTGTGTGGCTCAGTGCACAGAGGTTAATTAGTGCTTGTAACGGGGGCTCACCGAAAAGGCTCTTGGTTGGAAATCTCTGGAATCTACTTTCAGCTTTCCTACAGAAAAGTTATTTCCCTTTTTCATTTTCTTCCATTCAGAAACTGTTCCAACACATCAGAACACAGGGCAGCGGTCAGGAAAATCTAAACAGAAGTTGGGGAGACCATCCCCACCTCATTTTTTTTGTTCTGGGAATCTCCAGAGGACCCTTGACATGGCAGAAGCTCACAGAATTTTCAGATACTGACTGGTTTCAAGCAACTACTTCTGTTACATAACACAGGATTTACCTGTTGAATCATCTCAGCCACGGCCTTTTCCAACCTGTGGGCTATTCCCTCACAAACTGAAGCCTTGTGCTTAAAACCTGCTCTGATTTTTGAGAAAACTCTTGCCACACCTGATCACACCTGAATCCCTTTAAAACCCCAACAACTTCTGTGGAAGGAAGCTCTCCCTTAGTAACACTTTGCTGAAGAAGTGCTTTGCATTAAGTTTAACATTTGCCAC
The DNA here is from genome assembly GCA_013399135.1 of Heliornis fulica. Classification (NCBI taxonomy): domain Eukaryota; kingdom Metazoa; phylum Chordata; class Aves; order Gruiformes; family Heliornithidae; genus Heliornis; species Heliornis fulica. Next base: position 6,767 of record VXBZ01000889.1, read on the forward strand.
TCATTAGTGCAGGTGAAAGCTCCCTCGGGCTTGTTTCATGAGACAACCTCCTAATACACCCTCCCTTGCCTAGGCAATATCTCAGTAAGCCTCTTCTCCTGCAGAAGCCAGGCTGTAATCATATTTAATCTCCTGACATGGGAATTTTTTCATCCTTTGCTTCCTCTCTGCCTCCACTCCACAAGACCTCTGAGGTCAAGGCTGAAGTCTGCCTCCCTCAACGTGTGCACAGCATTACTCCATAGCACGTCTCGCTCCCATCCCCTTTGGTAGGCCTGGGACTCTTTGGATTTTCAGTTTTTCTAAGAAGTTCATTTGCTTCAAGGTTTCCCACACTGGAGCAGGAGCTGGAGCTCGAGCAGAGCTCTGCCCATCGGTGCTCTTGGCCCCAGCCGGGGGACGGGCAGACGCTGCCTTCGGCTGCGCACGCCGTCAGTAAGTTCCACGGGTGACCTCGGCTCTTTTAATCATCCTAATTAACCAGTACCCAGGATGAGCATTTGGACATGTTTCCTGACACTCTTCACCTCTCTGATTCATCCACTTCAGCCAGAATATGCATCTAAATGTTGTTAGTTATGGGGATAACTGCACCATTTGAAAACAGAAACGTAACAAAACATGAAGTGAAGGCAACTTTGAATCATTGAATCATGGAATCCCAGAATCCCAGGATCTCCTGAGCTGGGAGGGACCCACAGGGACCATCAGTCCCACTCCTGGCTCCACACAGGACCAGCACCTCAACCCAGTTGGGTGCTGGGACCACTTCCCTGGGGAGCCTGTCCCAGTGCCTGACCCCCTCTCAGGACAGAACCTCTTCCTCCTGTCCTTTGGTAAGGATCCACAGCAACCAGCACCAGGGTCATGGCTTTGGTTTCCCTGCAAACACAGACACACTCTCAGGCTTTTAAAGCTTCTTCTGTCAAGAAGAAACCCCAGTTATTGGCCTTGCTCAGGTTACTTCTACCCTGTGCCATCCCAGCCACTCACTGACATATAATTCAGAATAAAGCTCAAGCTGGAAAATGGATTTGAGAAAAATGTATCCTGAAGGAGCAGTTGGCATCCATATGGAAGGGTCTCAAACCCAACATCTAACAGAATTATCACGGCTTACATGAATGGAGGCTTTGCCATCTATCACTCTGTATGAACAGATGAATTTAAGGTGCTGAGTTTTTATCTCTGCCAGGCTCCTTGTTCAGCAGTATCTCGTGGAATTAGTCCCACTGGGGTACTTGTGCTGCAAAGAAAACCCTGTGCTCAGGAGGGGTTCAGCTGCTCCGTGCGTCTGCATCTCGCCCTGGGCCAGAACAGGGAAACATGAACGGGGTTTCCTTTGCCTCTGAATCCCACCTGAGGGGGCTGAAAGGTTCTGGGGAGTTGGTTTTGACTGGGACATGACCAGTCACTGAAACACCCCTGGATGGGTACAACTTAATCTTTGAGAAAGGTCCCTGAGGAACAAATTCCCAGATTTATCCCCCAGCCTCCTGGATTCTCTGAACTTCAACGTGCTGATGAGGAACCGGGTGTCTGTCCCAGTCTCCATCCCCATCTGTGATGGATCACCTCTCCTGTAGGCCAGCTTGGACACGGCAAACAAGAGCAAGGAATCAGACCCACCAGTGAGGGCACAGAACAGCAAAGCCCCCCAGAGTCACCTTCAGCCTGTGGCAGGAGAGGTCCACAGCAGAGGTTATGAGCTTCCAGATGGGACTGAAACCTCCCAAGGCCTTGGCCTGGCTTTACAACCGAGCACAGCATGGACACCACGGGTGTGGGCCTGGATGTCCCTTGCAGAAGGTCAGCAGCCCTAAGAAAGCATAACTCAGAGGTGTGACCCCCCATATAAATGATCTGGAGGTTCCCAGAGAGGATTCCAAAGCTGCTCCCTGTCCATCCCCACTCCTGAGACGTGGAGAAGAGCCCTGTCCTGCCCACTTGGCGGGACCCGGCGGTAGCACTAGAACCCCCCACTGGCACCTGTTCTCTGCACAGGAGACTCCAGTCAGGATCCAAACCTGATTAAATCAATAGATGTCTGGTGACTGGCTGCAGCAGCCTTTGAGCAGGCTCCTAATGGGTACAGGAACGGTCATTTAAGTGTTTATACACCTGTGGATGTGTTTACATAGTTTTTGGGGTTGGTTCTGGTGCAGACCAGCCCCCCCAGCTGAGATAAAGTCACACAGTTCTGCATGACAGGGTGACTTGCTCTGTGGGCCAGTACTTGAGAGAGAAAACTGTAAAATCTGTCTTAGGTAACTGGACAACAGCTGAAACCGTCGACACGAGGGGAATTTCCCTGGAGAACAAATCTCTTTCTAGACATGTCAAAGTAGCCCAGGCAAAGCTCTGGAGCTAAAGCTTAGCAGAAACCTGTCACACACCCACATGTGCTGAGACCCCGTTTCTCCAGCGCTGAAACGAAGCTGTGGAGCTGAAGACCAAAGGGTGAGAACAGCCGACGGCACGAGCAGCCTCTGCACGACAGCCACAAGTCAAATCACTGCTAATCAGGACCTCCTGCTAATCAGGACCTCCCACAGCAGCACCAGCCTCGGCTCCAGAGGTCGAGAAGCCCACAGAACAGACCCCAGATGTGTTTGGGGGCAAACAAACAGGCAAAGGGAAGGAAAGAAAGGTTGGAGTAGCGCTGGAGGAGTAAGCACACGTGGAAGAAGAGCCCCTTCGAGAGTGTGCTGACCTGTGAGCCTTCTCCAGGCCTGGGGCACCTATAGCTGCCACTGGCATCAAACTGGTAGGAGTGGGATGGACTGAGGTCACCCTCCACCATCAACTCTCGTTGAAAGACCCCTTGGCAAACCTTTGACCAAGCATGTTCTCCCCTTTCTCCACGCCTCTGGGGCTGGGATGTTTGGTGGGTGCAGCCAACACACACTATTACCTGTTAAGTGCAATCTGCAATGAGTCAATGTCTTGATGGCCAACAGCACCCTGGGCTGTCTCAGGAATGGTGTGACCAGCAGGAGCAGGGAAGGGATTGTCCCAGTGTCCTCAGCTCTGGGGAGGCCACACCTTGAGTGCTGGGGCCAGCTCTGGGGCCCTCACTCCAGGAAGGACATTGAGATGCTGAAGCGTGTCCAGAGAAGGGTGACGGAGCTGGGGAAGGGTCTGGAGCACAAGTCCTGTGAGGAGGCTGAGGGAGCTGGGGGTGTTTGGTTTGGAGAAGAGAAGGCTGAGGGGAGACCTTCTTGTTCCCTACAAGTCCTTGTTAGGAGGGTGCAGAGAGGTGGGGTCAGTCTCTTCTCTCAGGTAACAAGAGACAGGTCCCAAACTGCCCCAGTGGCAATTGAGGTTGGACACCAGAAGAATTTCCCCCTGAAAGGGTTGTCAGGCGTTGGGACAGGCTGCCCAGGGCAGTGGTGGAGTCCCCATCCCTGGAGGGGTTGGAAAGGCCAAGAGATGAGGTGCTGAAGGACATGGGCTAGAGGTGGCCTGGCCAGGGTCAGCCTGGGCTTGGACTCCATGAGCTCAAAGGTCTCTCCCAACCCCAGGGATTGTGTGATTCCATGTTCCTTGCCCTAGTTTAACAAGTGCTCCAGCAGAGGAGATGAGGACAGGCTGGATGAGCTGTGGCACCAGGGTTGCACCCCAGCCTGAGCCAAGATAATAAACAATGCACCCCACAAGCTGACTAGCAGAGCCTGGGTCAGATGCCACCCAGCAGAGCTGAGCCCCAGGATCTCCAGCAGCTCACCAGGGTCTTGTGATGGCATCTCACCCTGCATCCTACTGTGGGAAGTGAAGTAGGGGATGAGCAATGGCTCCACCTTTATCCTCATTGATGAAAGGCAGCAAAAGCCTTGTGCCATGACTCAGCTTTGAGGTGAGAGATCCACCCCAGCCGTGGCTTCTGGCTGGGGAGCACAGGAGACCTCCTGGTGAGGACCTGGTAATGTCCTCACCAGGAGGTCTCCTGTGCTCCCCAGCACAGGAGCACCAGAGACCATCTCAGCTGGGGCTGCCCGATAAAAACGGTGCCAGTGGTTAACGACAATCCCTCCCCCTGCAGTGGCCACAGAGGTTTGTTCTTGTAGGACAACACCTTCTGTTCCAAATTAAGATCGTGCTAATTTAAAATCAGAATCTACTTAATGACAAGAGGGCTGTTCCACCCCATCCCCCGCCGGCTCCTGGCCCCTGCAGAGGGACCCTCTTACCCGGGGCACCCGCTGCGCCTCCCGGGTGTCCCCAGGGTGTCCCCTGTCCACAGCCAGGGACAACGTTCCTCCTCCTCAGGACGGGAACGGGGAGCCGGCAGCGCTGAGCACCGGATCAGCGAGGCCCATAGGTGGCAGGATGGGACCGGCCAAGCAGGGTGCTCGGGGAGCACCCCCACACCCACGGGAAACACCACGCTCGGGGGATGCCGAGGACTTCACCATGAGTAATTAGCAAACTGCCATTAATTACTCATTTACCAGAACCTCTGCTGCTCGGTGCTCCTCTGGCAAGGCTCAGCCTTGCCACTGTACAGCATCTGGGTCTGTCCCTGGGCCTTGGGCACGGCCACGATCTCGGGTGGGGATACGCTGATTTCGTACACTCGTGGGTTCCAGGACGTTCCCAACTCCCCAGACGAGGGGTTCTTCCAGGAACCGACCTGGGAACCTGTCCCTGGGACAGAAGTGGCTCTGGGCACCCCTCTGCTGGGCACCCCCAGCCGCAGCAGGGGGGTCCCTGGCCACGGGCAGGCAGCTGCACTCCGGGCAAGCCCTCCTCCAGCCCCATCCACCCCACGGGCACGGCCAGGCACAGCTCCATCCATCTACTGTCTCCTTTGCTCAACCCACAGCACAGCTGAAGGTGGCTTCTACCTTGTCCTGACATCCCTGTACCTGCTTTAGGACATTCTACAAGCTCAAGGCTGCCCCTCTGACCACACAGAGCTTGAGTCCTCTCCAGAGCAGAAGACAGAATCCTCTTCCCAGTATCCTGGAGCTTTATACCCACGCAGGACAGTGGCACCAAGCAGGGGGATGAACCTGGCTCTGCCCCAGAGGAAGGCTCCCCGCTCTGCACAGCCACCACCTCATCTGTGCATCACACAGGGACCAGCAAAGCAGCAAAACACACATTTTCTACCTCGATAGAAACATTTTCCTCCCAGAAATGAGCCCAAGAGCAGAGGGACAGAGGCCCAGACACCCCGGGGAAGGCACCAGCACCTCATCTGTACCATCAGCAAGGAACAGGAGGGTCCAGTCACCCCCCCAGTGTCTGACCATCAGATGCTGCATCACTGACAGCTAACAGACCCCCTCCCCACCCAGGCTGGTGCATGTGCTCAGCTATCGCTGCCAACAGGAGACACAGAAGCTTTTCAGAGAGAAAATTCCCTCTGGAGGATGGAGGAGCCTGTGCCCAACGAGCTGCCACTCTGCAGTACTTCTGGGGGGGCTGTCTGTTGTGTTTGTTAAGGGGGACACTTTCTGGATAACATTAATGACAGGAAAAAACCTCAAGTTTTCTTCATGCCCAACTGAAACCTGCACCAGCACTATTTGGAAACCTCTCCTTGTTTTGACTAGATAGATAAAATCCCTAGTACAAAGTAAGACATTGTGCCTTGGTCTGTCAAGCCTCTGAGCTAACATCACCCTCCCCATCAATGCACGAGGTCAGGATCAGACCCAGATCTCAGCACCTTCTCTCAGCCCCTTCTGCTTCGCTCTTTCCATCTCTTTCATGATGGAGAACATCCGTTTTTATGATTTGTAACTACATATTTGATGCTTACATGACATTTTCAACCTCTGCATCTCAAAAATGCCTTTTAAGGATGGTTATGTGGTACATCAACAGTTTAAAGGTGGTAAAATCCTGGCAGCAACTAAGAGACAGATTCAGCTCTGCTCAAAATTAACCCAAACCTTCGTTTTCCTTCCTCTGAACTACAAATACACCGTGTGCTGTCAGCCCTGACAGGACACTCCTCTGTTCTCACCACGTGTGCTCAGTGGTTACAATACATGGGATATTAATTGGACTTTGTTAACGACTTCTCAGCTCTCTGCTCCTCCCTAGCTCTTCCGCAGCAATGAGAGTGTCCCAGGATGTCCAGAGAGAAGTTTGTGGCTGGAGGATTTAAGGGACTGAAAAACCTACATCACCTCTCAATAACTAGTACCTTTATCCAGGGAAAAGCACATCAGACATATTCCAAGCTCAGTCTGTCAGTTTGACCACTGCTAGAAGAGATCAGCACCACAGTCCTACTGTGAACACCCTCAGATGCCGCTAACAGATGGACACACATTCAACCACAGTGAACTGCTTCAAACCCACGGATAACTGGGTCTTCCAAGGAGGACACCTGAGCCCCACCTGAGGTCACCTCCACTCTAAAAAACTCAAGGCTCTGCTTATTAAAATATTATTAGCTTTTCCAAAAGATTTGGCTTCAGGTCATCTTCACCTTCCCTGTACCAGAGGCCAACGACCAACACGTCACCCTGTGCACCGGGCCCAGCACCCCCATCACTGAGCTCAGTGTGTCCTTTGAAACGAGCTGAAAACCTCTGGGCTCAGTTTACAGTGATACCACAGTGACCCCTCACTGCTGCTCCCAGCAGGAAGATGTCACCATGCCAACCCCCCAGTGGCAGGTTGGGTTGAGCTGTGGGATTTCTGCAGACTGATAACACCCTGTTCCCCCACACCCAAACGTGCCACCCCTCCCAGAACCGAACCCCTCTGAGCACAGACCAACCAACCAGGCGAGGAACACAACGGTGTTTATACACCTCATGAAGAAACCAGGGGAGACAGGAACCCCACAGGACTGTGTTTTGGCTTGTGACCCCACGTACGTGGCAACACACACCCACGGTGCCGGGCCCAGGCCCCGTTACTTACGGTTGAGAGGCAGGCTGGCATTGGTCGTCCCTAGCTTGTTGGCAGCGACACATGTATAGTTGCCAAAGTGCTCTTCTGTCACATTGGTAACAGTGAGAAGAGATCTTGTACTATAATTTTTAATAGTAATTCCTTGTTGACCATTGATCAGTCTAGAAAGCAAAAAGAACATTTCTGTAACTCACACACTATAAGCAATCGGTGTCTTGTCTTTTTCTCTCTCTCTCTCTCTCTCTCTCTCTCTCTCTCTCTCTCTCTCTCTCTCTCTCTCTCTCTCTCTCTCTCTCTCTCTCTCTCTCTCTCTCTCTCTCTCTCTCTCTCTCTCTCTCTCTCTCTCTCTCTCTCTCTCTCTCTCTCTCTCTCTCTCTCTCTCTCTCTCTCTCTCTCTCTCTCTCTCTCTCTCTCTCTCTCTCTCTCTCTCTCTCTCTCTCTCTCTCTCTCTCTCTCTCTCTCTCTCTCTCTCTCTCTCTCTCTTTCTCTCTCTCTCTTCTCTCTCTTTCTCCCATAACCAGAGCAGTAGCACAGGGAACTCAGAGCTGCTGGGGCTGCCTGTCAAGCAAAGCCATCGCAGCGACAGACCGGAGAGGCCTCGGGCCACAGCGGAGCCGCGGGGTGCTGAGGGGACGGTGTCTGCTGCGTCCTGCTGAGGAAAGGACGTACAGACGGACACCCAGGCCCTGCCTGGCACAGGACAGGGCATAAACCCGGGTGTAGACATTCAGCTGGGCCAAGCTAACCCCAAATCTGAACACCCTACTTGGGACAGTCTTGGGAAGCCTTTCCGAGAGTCCTTCACGCTCCGGAGATGGGCTGTGCCCTTACACACCTCCAGCGGGAGGCCAGGCAGCCAGGAGGGCACAGGGAGGTGCCTGTGGTTTATTTTACAGATCTCCACAGCTACAGAGCAGAGCTGCAGTGAAGAACGATGCACTGCAGCAGCACCACAGCCCATTCTGTGACCTGAGCTGAAGCCAGGCAGCCAAACGCAGGGAGAGGCCGAAGCCGGGTTCTCCTCACCCCGCTTTGAGCTGCCCAAACTTTGTAGGAGCTGGGCAGGTCTTTTGCTGTTGTTCCAGAGCCATGGCAGAAGCACAGCTGCTGCCAGGGCAAAGGAAGGGGATGGGAGGATACAGTGGTGTCCCAGGAACACCATGTCTGACCCAGGAACAAGGTGAGAAGACAACCACGTTCTCAGACCCCAGCCACGGTTACCACCCATAACTCGTATTCTTGGCTGGCCCTGAGTGGCACCAGGAGGTGGATGATCCTTACAGGTCCCTTCCAGCTCAGGAGATTCTGGGACATCTCTCATCAGGGGCAGAGCTCCAGATTCAGCAGACAATCTCTGCTGGCTGTACTGAGGGACACGATCTGTGCCCTGGAAATGAAGGTGATGTTCCAGCGCTCTGCCTGGAGCACTTCTACCACCACCGTTATCTGCTCTCCTGGATGCTGTGGCCTGGACAGGGCTCCTCAATACCTCTGCTCCACCTCCTCGCTGGGTGCTGCTGCCAACAGGGGGGTCCTGTTGCCATGAAGGACCCTGACCTGCTCAGAGCAGCCCACAGCTGGGGTGAGGACACAGCACATCCCCAGACACACGTGGCTTTGTGGGGACACAGAGCTGTTGGGACTGCAAAGCCCGGTTTGGGGTAAAGACTGCTGGTGGAAGAGTCCCTGCTCTCCAGGCTGAGAAAGGCAGAAGCTTGTCCTTTGAGGCTGAAGCTGCCAACACCTGTCCCTCCTCTCTCTGCCTCCCTGGGAAACCCAGGAGCCTCCACCGCTCCACAGCAGCCCCTGCTACGACACCCGCAGCCGGTGACAGTGTTACCAGTGTGGCAGCACCAGCACCACACACAGGGTGCTCGGGGGGGGCTCAGCAGCCCCAGGTCAGACCCTTCCTGGGGATCCCTTCCCCATCAAGCTGCAGCTGCCATCCCATCCCTCTGCCCTTGGGGAGTGAAGCCCCTGGCTGCTGTGCCAGGGGCCCTCAGGAACCAGGGCGATGGCTCCACCATCGGCTTCTGCCCACCCACAATCTCTCTGCCTCACCCTGTGGCCACACTCTGACCTCCAGCACCTCTCCCCACAGCTGAGAGTAACTCCCCCTTTGCCTGGGGGTTGGGATCTCTGCCATCCCTGTGCCCCCCACCCCTCCAATGGCAATGCCCATATCAAATACATTATCTGTGCCTGCTGGATGCCACCTGCCACCTTGTCCAGGCTGCCCAGGGGACAAGCACTGCGGGTGCCACCTCCAACCCCTTCCCCTCCTCCTGCCAGTGCTCCAGCCAGTGCCCTGACACTGGGGACCAGCACTGGCTATGGAGCAAGGGGACTGGGACAGATGTGTGTACCAGTAACACGTCACTAACGGCCCGAGGGGCCGCCCTTGGCACAGTGCAGCAGTTGGGAGGATTTGCAGCTCTAAGGACCAGACACTTTCACTTTCAAATCAACTGTCCCTGTGCTGCTCGGCTCCCTCTGGGTACTGCTGGGCACAGCAGCGGGCACAGCATCCTGCGGCCGTGCGTATCCATTGCCTGTCCCCTCCCGGTGCTGTGTGCCCCAGTCACAGAGGGAACAGCGGTCTCTTCACCCCAGGGATGGGGCTCAGGCTCTCCCTGTGCCTGTTTAACGCCTGAGACCTGATTTCAGTGTTAACCCTTTAACAGCATCCTCCAAGAGCAGGGGGACCCGGTGGTCAGCACAGGGAAGGTGGTCTCCTCTCTGCTGGGAATCCTTGTACAGCTGCATCACTGTAAGATGCTCTCACTGTCTTTTCCCCCAAATTTCCAGCCCTCCCCATCCCCAGACACCTCAGCTGAGGGTCTGGCAGCCCCCCAACAGTGTGGAGCTCAAGGCACCGCTTCTGACAGACAAAATGCTGCTAAAGGGTCTGAAACCTGCCCAGGAGACCCCTCCTCGCCCTTCCCCAGCTACAGTGGGGCACGGAGGTGTCTGACTTGGCCAGGGGCGAGCACCACGGGTGCTTGTGGTGCCCCAGAGCACACAGGGAGTTGGGCAGCACCACTCCTGTGAGCTCAGGATCAGGCAGAATGGGTCCTGCAAGCTCTCTGCCTCAAAGACCCGTAGGTTTAACTGGATGGAGTCTGTGGCTGCTCTTATGTGTAGTTTTAATGGCTTTGGATGATGAGCTGAGCCCTGGGCTCTGGGAACGGGGGTTTGACTCTGCATTAACTGAGGTAACGACACCGCTCACGCACCCGAAAGGCCTGTTACACATCCTCAGGCTTTCAGATCTAATCCCACTGCTCATTTATTCAAAATGTATCAAGATCTTAATAAAAAACAAACCCAAACCAAATCTGAGACTAACTGCAGAAATGGGACATTTTCTCTGTGCTCTGTTAGCAGGAAACAGAGCAGGGTGCACACTCCTGGTGTTTAAATTGTCTCCTACTATATATGCAAATTAGCAGCAGGACAGGGCATGTGCCACTGGGAAGGACCACTGACAGCTGACTGGCCTCAGCTCTGCACCAAACAACAACTGAGGTGTCCAGCTGTGTGCTGGCTCTCCATCCTCCAGGGGCAGCTGATACAGGAGGAACAATCCCCATTCACCTCTCCTCCCTTTCCCTGCCAGGGCTGGAGGCTCAGAGACTCCTGGTACCTTTGCAGTCATAAATGTGCAGCCTGTCTGCCAACAGCACCTTCCCAAAATTGGATGGCCCATGGGATCCAGCATCATGTTTGAGAGGCAGGACCAAAAATGATGGTAATCTTGTGGATTACACGCCAGCAGACAGCATAACCCTGGCTCTCCTGCTGCTGCTGTGGCACTGAACACACCCAAGAGAGGTGCTGGCCAGTGGCACCCAGAGAAAGTGATTATTGCCCTGGAAATGGCTAATTGAACCCAGAGCACTAAGATGCTGTGTAAATATGTCCCTGCTACAACCCTCCCCTGCATGTGTCCAACACACTGTGCACCTTTGGGAATAAGACCTGGATTCGTGTGTTTGCAGCAGGAAAACCTCTGCTGTTGTGTGAAGATGGAGCACTCTGTGTTGCTGAGTGCTTTAGGACCTGGTCAGAGTGCAGAGCAGCTGCAAGGCTGCTCGAGGGGAGCAGCTGGCCAGGGAAGGGAGCAGACAGATGGCTTTCCATGGAAAACAATCATTAATATTCTCATGTCAACTCCCAGGATTAATGGGATGTTTGAGCTGAGAAATCCAGCACTTGGGGGTCAAGGAATTCCAGAAGCTGGAAGATGTGTATGGACAGGGATGACACTCACTTGTTTTTGTATCCATGTGTAAAGTTCATGGAAACAAGCCCTTGGCTAAACACATTTTGCTGTTAAAGACCAATAACTGCCTTGTCCAATGAGCTGCTTTGAAAATAAAAGGACCCTATGGATGCTGGATGGCTGTTGCCATCCCGTGGCACCGAAGGGGAAACCAGCTGTAAGTAATGGGGAAGCCCAGAGTCCGTTTTGGGGTTCAAGCAGAGAGTGCTCCCCGCCCCTGCCCCTCTCCAGGACACTGTGACATCCAGCTCCTCTCCTCCAGCCTGCAGGCTCTGGGTCTGGGCCTCACAGGGCACCACTGGGCGAACATCCATATGCATTAAGGTCTGGTTGAAAGGCTTGTTCATCCGACAACCCTTCCACCCCAACACCCTTAGCAGGGAAATGCAGGAAGATGAATTTAAACCCAAAAATAAAACCTTTTAGTACATTTTTTTTCCCCCATCTCCTTTCTGGTTATTACACTTAAAAGGCTGTAATTGCTAAAGCACATATAAATGTTAGGCTCATTATGGCAATTATCACTCTCAGCCCAGCCATGGACAGCCTGATTACGCCTCATTTCTGAGCACAGCAACTAAAACCTCAAGGAACCAGACAACCTCCCCCAGAGGCTGCTGGGAGCCGACTCCTCCAAGCACCCCCTCGCCAGAGCTACAGCTGCCTGGACCTGCCATCACGGGGGACAAACCCAGCCCAGCAGTCTCCTGGCTCTTCCACCCGGGTCCCCGTGGGCTGGGGGCACCCCCAGGAGCACGAGTGGGTCGGTGAGTGCCGGCTACTTACTTCCTCTCTCCTTTGTACCACTCAAAGAGCGGGGCAGGAACGCCTGCACCTTCGCACCGAATCAGTCCGTTCCCTCCAAGCATCACACCGCTGGATTTAAGTTCCTGAATTGTGGGGGCAACTGAAAGAAAAGAATTGTAAAATGGGTATTTGCATCTGGGCAGGCAGACTGTTCATCGCTCCTCTGTGGCCCCCTCGATGGCGCGCTCTGGTCACCTTCAACCTCGTGCTCCTCCAGCAGCGCCAAAGTCATCCCACGCACCTGATCCCACGTCACACTCCAGGTGTCTGGTGTAAAGTGTAACCAAGACACGAAGCAATCGCCATCCCATGCTGGAACAGCTGGTTTTTCCCACTCAGCAACACCAAGTATGGCTACTGGAGACACAAGGTGTGTTTAGAACCCAACACACACACGATGTCCCAGCACCGCTGCGGGGTCCCACGGGCCGGAGGACCCCCCTGAATGCGGGGTTGAGGCTCAGCAGCACCCAGGGTGCGGGATCCAGGGCAAAGGGGGTGTGACCAGCACCACTTGTCTTCTGCATCACAACTTCAACCAACAACCCACGAAGCTCTGATGGGTCTGGAGGACTTTGCACAGGAGAACAAACTTACCTGCACGGCGATGAGCCGTCCCCAAACACACATGACCCTCTCAGTGTGACACCAGATACGGAGGTGTCTCAGTAAATACATTTTGTCTTTCTCAATAGCAAACATTGTAAACAGCAATAAAGGTTTTAAGCTCAGAACTACAGACACAAATAAAGATAAAAGGCAGTTGTCATTTTTCCAGTTACCAGCGAAAAGCGACCGTAAGCTGAGAACGAAGCACAACACGTTCCTCGGGAAAGATGCTATCAAAGGGGAGGCTGAGCAACAGCCTCCTGCTCCCTGGAGCAGCTCCTACATTGCCTGTCTTTAAACCATAATTTATGTGCATCATAAAACCACTATAAAACCCAAACCACAGAGCTTATAAATAAAAATCTGTTTGTTTTTTCCCAAGCAGTTTTCCAGATGTTGCTTTAAGGTGTTTATGTGAAATGCCGAGTGCCTCTTGCCCGCTTCCCTCAGCGCCTCGCCGGTGCCTCAGCGTGTCACGATCCTTCCCGGGACCCCACGCACCAGAGAGACCTTGGACATCCCCCCCACGGGGGTCTCCTCCATCACACCTCCCATCACTCACCCGCCCTTCTCCAGCTGCTCTGCCAGATGTGCAGGGCACCATGCAGCTGCCACGGCCCGGGGAAAGCCGATGCTCACAGCCCCAGTGGCGACCGGCGAGGAAACCACCGAGGTGCTCAAGCAGAGAACTGGTTCCCCCTCACCCCTCACCCCCACCCCTCGCTGGGCAGACAGCCCAACTCCAGCCTCCCAGGGCTGGCAAACACACACTCTGCCTTCACCTGCTCTTCCCAGTGATGACACCCACAAGTCCACTCACTTCCAACCGGGCACAGGGGCGTTTAGGCCGGATGATAAACGCACGAGCGCGCTGCACCAGCACGTGGTGACAATCCCACAGGAGAACAACCAGAGTTTTCTCTGTATTACTCCATAAAAGTGACAGGGACATCAGAAGCTCCCTCCTTCCTGGGACACGAAGCAGTTTGTGCAGCCAAGACACCGACACAAACACCCCTGAGCGAGGCTGATCCCGCAGCGGCGCGTGAACCGGCGGCACTTGCCCTCTGCTCCCGCGGCACCAGCAGCTGCCCAGCACACCCCAAAGCTGGTGCTGATCCTCTCACTCCTCTAGAGCCTAAAACACAGCTGTGAACGTGCATCCCACCTTCCAAAACCATGCCTGATGGTTGTGGTGCCTGAAGCCCCCCAGCTCCCCCAGGGAGTGGGGTGGGTGGGCTGTGGGACCAGCAGGGGGATGCTGCCGGGCAGAGCAGGGAGGTTACTGAGCACGTGATGCCAACCCCCCCCTTCTGACCCAACACTGCACTTCCACCCCTCGGAGCCTGGGCATGAGCCTGGCTGCCCACATGGGCAAGCCCTCACCTGCACACAGATGCCACCCCATGCTTCCCCTTTACAAGAGGTGATGGGCACAAACTGGACCTGAGGAAGTTCCACCTCACCCTGAGGAGGAACTTCTGTCCTGGGAGGGTGGCAGAGCCCTGGGCCAGGCTGCCCAGAGAGGTTGGGGAGTCTCCATCTCCAGAGACATTCCCACCCTGTGATCCTGGACCCTGTGCTGTGCATCCTGCTCGAGGGGACCCTGCTCTACAGGTGAGGGCTGAGCACTGACAGGACACCTGAGTCACACCTCTCAGGGTTACCCCTTGAGGGTGAGAAGGTCCTCACCACATTACAGGGTAGGTGAACTGGGGGACTCTATGAACCTTGGCTAAGATTCAGTCAACCTTCTACAAGCTGATTGCATGTACATATATTACAAAACCCTTCAGACAAACTGTTGACCAAATCTGGGACTAGGTTTGTCTCCAGCCACCCCTAGACCCCTCTCTGTGCAGGGATCAGAACACAGGGGAGGGTCCAGATCCCTGTGCCCTCCTGCTGCATCACTGATTGTCACAGAATCAGAGAACCGTTGAGGTTGGAGAAGACCTCTGAGATCAAGTCCAACACCACCATGCCAGGCAGCCCGTGTCCTGGAGTGCCACAGCTCCATGTGGTTGAACCCCTCCAGGGATGGAGACCCCACCACCTCCCTGGGCAGCCTGATCCAACACATGACCAGTCTTTCCATGATTAAACATTTCCTGAACTCCAACCTAAACCCACCCTGACACAACTTGAGGCCATTTCATACCACACACACACACACCCGTGTGTTCCAGCTGCTTTGCAGAGGCACAGACGTGTCCCCCTACCCGTGTGTTGATTATTATATACAACTAAGTGCTCACAGAGGTGAGCAAGAACACACCAACCTGTCTCACAGGTACAGAGCATCAGCAGAGGGTGGAGCCCTTCACGGGGAAGGGCCCGCAAGAGGATGGATGGGGTGACAGACACACAGAGCTCCCAAAGGGACAACACAAAGGGACAGTCAGTGGTCTGCCAGGGGATGCTGCATGAAATTTAACCATGATGGTACTGGGGAAGCTTGTGAAAGACTAATAACTGTACATGTATTTGTATCTCCTGAGTAATGGGTGTATAAAATAACAAAGAAGCCCCTATACACGTGGTGCTGATCACACCTCTGTCATTAGCACCAGGCTTTTGTGCCTGTGTTTGTAGGTTTACTCTTCTCCCCATGGTGGATTGTTGTTTAATCCTCTCCCACAGCTTATCCCCGTGGAGCAGAGCACTTAATGCTTCGTTTCTGGCTCACAGGTAATTTACTGGAGCTTCCTCAACATCAGCTTCTCAAACGTGTGACGTGCTCTGCTGGGAAAGGCTTTGCTGAGTGGGTGCTCAGGGCTGTGCTGGGCCTTCCACATCTGTCCCTAGGTGACATGGCCCAGGGTGGGGCTGTTCCTGGCCAAAACATGGACTTGCATGTCCCCATGGGAAGGGTTTGACAGGAGAAGCATGTGAGCAAGGAGAACCGGAGCCGACACGCACCGGGAGGCGATGCGAGGTGCCACCGCCGCTCGCTGTGGGGTTGGCCTCGTACTGGAGTCACCCAAGTCTTACCCAGAGAAGCACAACGCATCTCCACACCACCCAGCACCACCACAAGCAGAGCAGTTGCTAAAACAGCCCTGTCAAAGCCCAGCTACCCACTTTCCCTCTTGTTTTGGACACCAGGCAGGCCAGGAGCACAGCGCAGCAGCGGCCAGAACACCAACGTGATGGTGAAGCGACTCCTGTCCCACACCCAAAGACGACACCAAGTAACTGGGCAACTCAGCTCAACACGTGAGCCTGGGGTGACTGAGCACTACACCAAGAGCAGACACATACCCCAACAAGTCAGGAGTGAGTTGTTGGGGTGTGAGTCTGCACTTGGTGTAGCGCACACCCTACTAAGAGGTCTTTCTGGGGCCTAGGGGTGTGCCTGACACCCCTACTAATGGCACAGGAGCCATTAGTAGGGGGGTCTATTCAACCCAAGGTTCAACAGACAACCCTACTAATGGCTCCTGTGCTGATACTGAGTACTGACCTCGCTCCATCTTTCTCCCAGCAGGAGAGAAAGGCCTAAAAACCACCATCCCCATCCCCTACTCCTGAGCTGGAACTGCTCCACGGTTACGTCCTGCTCGGCAGCCACCACCAACACACCTGTGGAAGGTGTTGGTGCTGGGAAACCAAGGTTCCAGCTTACCTTCCACCCAGACACGACACAAAGTCCTGCTGAACCCAGCACTACACCTGCCTGAGGAGTCTCAGTTTTCCCTTTCCAGTGTCCCAAGGCCGGTGAACACCACACACCGGCGCTCGGCTGGGCACGGGGACCCTCCAGCTAGAGCAGGTTTCATCTCTTCACATTTTAATGAGCTTCAGGACTTTTATGCATATTAGTTATGTTGCCCTAATTACTCATTATAATTCTAATGTGCATTTTATATTTAATTACAATGCTTATAAAGATTTGGTATGGACAGTAAATTATTATAACTAACATGTGCATAACGATTATGAGCTGAATTTATTAACTTTTACACCAGCATTCAGGGCCACCAACTTCCAATTCCACCTCTGTGATTAACCATATTGTCTGATTACACTAACATTTTTGTGGCATTAATTGTAAATGTCAAAAAAGGCTTTTTATTTTCCCAGTTTTCATCAGATTTTAATTTGGCATCCCAGAGCAGTCTTTTGTTGGGGAAGTGGCTCTCCAGGGTGTCAGGATAAAGACTTGCAGGTAGCAGAGCCGGCTTGACGCCGCCGCCGGGGAGCGGGCACAGCACTACCCAGACACATCAGGTGTGCACAGACCCACACGAGCTGCTCCAGCACTAACTCACCTGCTCAACCTGTGTTACACACCATGAAGATGGGCTCCCAGGAGACCAAGATCATTGAGTCCAAGGTCAGGTTGGGGTTGGACTCGATCCTAAGGTCTCTTCCGACCCAAGGGATCTCAGTGACTCTGTTTTCCTGCCTCCCTCAGAGTGCAGCCCACCCCATGCCCTCATCAGTGGGGTGGTTGGACAAAGGCCTCTCCCTGCTGGAAACTTCCCCAGCACATGGTGACACTTGAGAGGTGCCTCTAGCTACAGGTGACCAACACAGATTATTTTTTTCTGTTGTTTCACGATGATTTCATTGTCTAAGGGTAGACTTGGTGGCGGCAGGTTAATGGTTGGACTGGATGATCTTAGGGGTCACTTCCAGCCTTAACAATTCCATGATTCTATGATTTACCAGAACCCCCCGAGTTCAGCAGGGTCCTGGTGAACCATACACCTGGATCTCACACACAGACACGTGAGGTGTCAGTAGGAGTCAATTCAGTTCAGCTCCTGCATTTCTAGGGCTAACCCAGAGCCTCTCGTGCTTTTCCCACTCCCACTCTGTATTTCACTTTACAAATCATGTTTTTTTCCAATGCTGATTAATTAAACAACTATGCAAATACAGAGTGGACTCTCCAGCGTTGCCTGTGTTCAATCTGGGATGTCCCAGGGCACATCAGGTTCCCAAAACGTGCATCACCCTGAGCTCTGCCCAACAGGCTGCGCTACAGGAGACCATCAGAACACCCAGCGTGGAGAGGGAGGCTGAAAACCTGCAAGGAATTGTCACAGTGGGGTGACACTGTCGGAGCTCACACACCAGCACCTGTCTGTGGTAGCCCTGGGGATGGACAGAACAAAATATTTCTTCTACCCTCCATGTTCTTGTAGCTCCTCAGAGATCTTCGCTGGTTTGGGGGGGTCTGTTGAGTCTCTTCCCCCTCTTCACTTCGTCTTTAAAACTCGTAAAACACACCATGAACTGTCCACTGGCCTGTTATTTGTTACTATTTTGTGTTGCTGATTGATTTTTGGATTTTTTCCTCCCCCATGTAACAGGCAACGCTGAAGAATCTGCTCCATATTTACACAGTCATTTAATCAACCAGCATTGGGAGAAGACTGGTTTGTATGGTTGGACTCGATCATCTTGATGGTCTTTTCCAGCCTAGGGATTGGTGACTCTGCAAAGTGACACCCAGAATGGGCAAAGAACACAAGAGGTTCAGAGTCACCCCTGGAAATGCAGGTGCTGAACTGGGTTACTTCAGCACCGCCCCTTCCCCGAGGGCGGCTGGAACCAGACAGGGACCACCCCGCGCTGCCACACCAGGCCGGCCGGTGACTCAGAACACCCCAGCAGAGGGGACAGGGACACTGGGTGTTTGATGGGGAGTTGGTTTAATCTTTCATTGGCCACTGCAGCTCGTTTCAAACTGAACTGAAGTCCAAGTCTTTATACTGACTTCAGTGGGCTCTGAACGAGGCCCAGAAAGACCCGGAATGAGAGAGAATTTCAGAGTTTCCCAAGCAAAAACAATGAAACAAACCTGAAACCTGAAGGAGCACGAGTACAACATGGCAGCTCTGTCACCACACTCCTCTCTACACGCTGCGCTGGCAGCGCTGCGGTCAGAGAGGAGCTGCCATGACACTCCTCATCAGCGGAGGGTGGCCGAGCACCCGGAGTCACCCAAGCAGAAGCCACCACCACACGTCTCAGGGCTTAAAATGTGATATCACCAGGACCCAGCAGTGCTGCCAACGATCTCCACTTGAAATACAGGCAGAGAATCCATTAGCAAGGGGTTTAAAGCTTTACAGAGCAGGGTCACCTCCATCAGGTCACACAGGAACGTGTCCAGGATCACGGGGTTGGGATGTCTCCAGAGAAGGAGACTCCACAACCTCTCTGGGCAGCCTGGCCCGGGGCTCTGGCACCTCACAGGGAAAGAGTTTCCCATACATTACCATGGAACCTCCTATGTTCCAGCTTGGACCCATTGCTGCTTGTCCTGTCACTGGCCATCCCTGAGAAGAGCCTGGCTCCATCCTGACCCTCACCCTTTACATATTTATAAACATCAATGAGGTCACCCCTCAGTCATCTTGGTTGGAAGGGGCCCTTTAGATAGATCATCAAGTCCAACCATCACTCTGACCTGCCAATCACCACCAGCTCAGGTCCCTCAGCACCACATCCGATGGTCTTTTAAATCCCTCCAGGGATGGAGACCTCACCTCCTCCCTGACCATCTCCCCTTGGAGAAGGCACCTGGGGAACAGCCTGGGTTGGCTCTTCCCTGTGGTATGAGTTTGGTTCTCACTCCCTGTTTGCATTACCTCTACCCAGGACAACTCGTCCCCGTGTGGGCAGGAGGACAGCCCAGCTGGGGGCTGGGCCGCTCACAGCCACGGGGCAGCGGTGGGGAGGATGAAGCGTTTCGCTCCGCGCCGGCTGGGCGTCGCGGTGCTCCACGTACAGGAGTGACTGGATGTCTGTGGCAGTGCTGGAGGACCACAGCCAGCTTGGGAAAGGGCTGTTTCCCTACGGGACAGGGGCACCAGGGTGCCAGGACACGGTGAGGTGAGGAGAGATGCCATGGTGCTGGGCCTCCTGCCCGAGCCGGGCTCCACAGCTCCTTCAGCAGTACCCCCGCCCTCCCTCCGCAGCTCCCAAGGAAGAAGCTTCCAGACAGTTAACATGCCCCTGCCCTCTGCTGCAGCTCCTTCACCTCAGCCAGCTCCCACACGTGTGGGAAGGGGAACAGTGGGTCTCAGCATCCCTCTGATGCCAACCCAGAGGGAAGAGCTGGCCGCGAGCCCGGGCGCCGATAAACACGGACGCCTTTACTTCACTGCTCCTCTCCCTCTGAGGAAGATGAAAGCAACGGACTTCAACAGATCCCCGGAATTGCACAGTGGATCTCTTGGCAGTAAAGCTGAGGAGGAGGTGATTAAAGCAAGCTGGCTGCTCTCCAAGGCCTGGAGTTTGGAACAGCACTGAGAAACACCTCAGCGCTGCTCAGAAGCAGAGTCCTGCCCAGAGGAGGCCAAGGCCCAGGGGCTGGTTGGATGGATGGTGTGGGGCAGCAAGGAAACCCGGCCACATGGATCACAAGAGTGAAACAACAGGTTCCCACTGCTCAGCACTACCCTGACAGCACCCAGAGCCCTCAAACACCCATGTGGTGCTTATCTCCACCACCACCACCCTTGGAGCTTGGCCCTGCCCCAAACCCAACGTGATCACTAACCCAAAACCTGGGTGTGTGACACCCCCTGGGGACCCACAGCCCCCTGGCCTGGTGACAAGCCCATCCCAATAACTTCCCACCCTCACCATGGACGGGCTCTCTCGGCCACATTACCAACACTTCCACCTGGAAGTGCCACATGTCAACAGCTTATGTCACCACATGGCGTCATCTGCCTTCCCGGCAGTAAATGGCGGTCGGTGAGACAAGGCCTTTTGCCGCTGCTGAAGCCATGGCAGCTGTCTGCTCCCCAGGTCACGTTCCATTACCACAGTGATGAAGTTCCCATGTTCACACTGAACTAGAAATGAGGCAGAGCACTGAAACCAGATTTGGAATTCAAAATAAGAAATCCAAAGGACAGAAGGAGGTTTGTTTCCAGAAGGTTTGACCCACACCCCGCGGGTCTGATCCCATCTAGTCCACACCGCCGACAAAGCAGCGAGGGCACTCCCCAAAACGGTGCTTCTGAGGACAGAGCTCGTTACTACAGCATAATAAATGGAAGCATAAGTTGGAGTTAGCACCGAGCAGATTGTTTGGGGTTGCAAAGACAGCAGCTGTCACAGCTTGACAGCTCTCCTGTTAGTGAATCAGCTCCACTGACAGGCCTTTGATTGAAAACCACTGTTCGCTGACAGTGTGTTATAGCTCATATACATATGTACCTCACCAAGAGCGAGGGGGAGCCATGACAGGCCTAGGAGCTCCTGCTCTATATTAAAAAGAAGTGAAGTTTACATGAGGGGCTTCTGGATCCCCCCACCCCACCCCCAGCAATCGGTGGGGATGTAAGTGGATACAACCAGGATGCTCTACACGAGATGCAACGAGCACACGTGTGCAGCCGTGTCCAACAGTGGGGCTTCCAGCTGAGAGCAGTAAAGCCACAGAAGAACCACTTGCTCTCAGACACTCTCATTAAACACTCATGTAACTGACTACAAAGTTGAGAAATACAATTACAGAAATAAAACTCTGAACACAGCTCTGAACAGGGGCTTCCCAGACTGCTGCTAGCCCAAAGGGGATCTGCTGGAGTGGACAAATCCAGATCAACTCAACAAACCCAACCCCTTCACTTCAAGCCACACTTGAAGCTTTTCCTCCCATATGCTCCATCTGCATCCCTGGTTTTCCCAGTCCCTGAAGGAGCCACAGGAACACTGGGCAGGACTGTTTGTAGGGGCACAGAGCGATGGGACGAGGGGTGATGGCTTCAACTAGAGCAGGGCAGGGTTAGATGAGACCTGAGGAAGAAGTTCTTCCCTCTGAGGGGGTGAGACCCTGGCCCAGGTTGCCCAGAGAGGTGGTGGAGGCCCCATCCCTGGAGACATTCAGGGTCAGGGTGGATGAAGCTCTGAGCACCCTGCTCTAGTTCAGGGTGTCCCTTCTCACTGCAAGAGGGACTGGATGGCCTCTGAAGGTCCCTTTCCACCCAATGTGTTTGATGACTTGACTGGCAGCTCCATGGAACAGGGAGCATCGGCTTCTGCTTTCAGCAGCACACAGAGGTCTCTAGAGTCCTCCCTAGAGGCACTTCTGGCACCAACCAACTACCTGGCTGGGATAAAGGAGGTGGTGTAACAAGAGGCATCTCAGGCCTCACTCCCCCATAAATCTGTATTTGTTCAGAAGACTGTCCATACACAGCAACTTCTTCCACCTCAGTTTTGTGGTATTTCAACAGGTGACAGACCCTGAACTGGGTTCAGAGGATGCCACCTTACATACACTTGAAACAGCACCTGTGATGCCCTGCTGGGAAGCCCAAAGTAAAAAAAAAACCCAAAAACACCAAGAGACCCATTCACAAGCACCAGGAGTGTCCAGGGCTTCACATCTGGCCCCCAATGATCATTCTATTCTTGTCACAACTGCTCATTTCCGAAGAGCATCACGTATTCTCAGGAATAAACAACCAATTCCAAGTCCACATGTGGATGTGGACTTGACTTGTCCCAGGAAGTTGGGAATACTGGGATTTCCCACATCAAACACAGAATTGCTGCAGTAAAAGCTAATCCCTGATTTGCTCTTTTGCCATTAACAGCAGCAGGCGCAGAAGCTGCGAGCGCCCGAATCGAGATACTCGATACGAAACAAACCTGTGTTCAAAACACTGGAGACAGGCTGAAAGAATCCAGCTCACAAACACAGAAACAAACACACTCCCACGACCTCTGTGCTCAACAACAGGTACCAAGCACCCAAAGCAGCACAGTCTGTACCCCGAGCCGGGTGCAGCCCTGCCTGCACGGCAGCAGAGCCGCATCCAAGAGCCCGCGCTTGCTCTACAGCTCTAAGGTCTAGAAAAGGTCACACCAGCCTCAAAACAGTTTGGTTTGGATGTGAGAAGAGGTGGAAAAACATGAAGAGAAGCAGCTTTATGAATTATAATGCCTGGAGAATGATGTTGGCAATTTTCCCTTTCTTTTGTGTCAAGAGCTCCGCTCTGGTTTGGGCTCAGAGCAGAAATACGGCTTCCCAGGGCTCCCGAGCGCTGAGCCTGCATCACACACTAATACCAGCCAAACTGCAGGAGTTATTAAAACCCAATTTAGCAATCTCACCAGGGGACAAGCACGTTGTAACAATATCACCACAGCCCTATTGGGGACAGGATGCCTCATTGAGATGCTGAGCACAGCCAGGGTAGGAGCCAACGGGGACCATCACCGCGTGCCATCACGGCTGCACCGCGCGCTCACCAGTTCCACCAGACATTTCTTCTGCAGAACCATCCCAAAAGGACCAACAAACCCCTGATGGGGGAAATCATAAAGAAAAAGAAGCAGGGGACTAAGAATTTCACAGGCCTGACACCCTGTTCAGACTCGTCTATTCATGACCCCGGTGAGTGTCCCCAGCTGCACC
Organism: Heliornis fulica; assembly: GCA_013399135.1. Taxonomy (NCBI): domain Eukaryota; kingdom Metazoa; phylum Chordata; class Aves; order Gruiformes; family Heliornithidae; genus Heliornis; species Heliornis fulica. The sequence goes on from VXBZ01000889.1 coordinate 29,746, forward strand.
CAAACCCTCCTGAGAGTGTCACCTCAAAGGCTTCCCTCAAAGGAGAGGGAAGGCTACGTCACACACCAGCAGCAACAAGGAATATTACAATTACTAGGGGAAATATTGCTTTACAACATGTTGACTATTACCAGAAATATTTTAAGTAATTGTTTTTGCTGAAGAGCAATCTGGGCAAGTGAATGCTCCTGGAAGCTGAAGAGCTCTCCATTAATTTTGGCTCTAGCTTGGAGTCTAACACAGCCTGCTGCAGACTTCAAATTGCTTCTTGAAGTGCATGAGCTCTTTAGGGATGAGTCATCTTCTATTAAGGCTTCAATTTTCCCAAACTGTATTTTAGCTGGTATTTAAATGGATCACCTGAGGCTGAAGAGCTCGCAGCGGTCCGGAGCCAGGAGGCAGCATCCACTCCAGGCAGGACTGACTTCCCAGGAGAGCCTCTCCACAGTCACTACAAACACCTCCTCCTCTTGCATCCCACCCCATCTGCAGGGGTTAGCACCCCAGCTGGGGGTGGGAAGTCCTGGCACCCCAAAGGTGATGGGGAGGACCATGCTCCTGAAGAGACCAGGAGGAAGGGCTGCGAGAAGGGCAGCTTCACCGAGGTGTGAAGAACCTTACTCTGACTTTAAAATGACAACACAAGGGGAAAAGTCAACCAAAGTTATATAAAAAAACCTACTCCATTATTATTTTTTTCACACACTAACTCATGAGCTGGCCCCCACCCCCTCCCCAGCCATGGCCTGAAGCTTTCACATCCAGCCTCTGCCACCGCCGTCAGCAACACGTCCTTCTCGGTGCCTCCCACCACATCAGGGGAGCTTGCCATGGGTGCTGCCACTCCTCACAGCACCAGCTCCCAGGCACACGTAAACACCACGAAGAGCATTGTCTGGTAGACCAGCATTACACAACACAGGGACCTGCAGCTACTGGCAGGGTATAAATATCTGCAAATTAGTACAGCAATTTTTATTTCAAGGACTTGTTTTCCTGGGGAAAAGGAACAGAGATTACTTTCAAACAGGTAATCAGGGCTGTCCTCTGAATTAACCACGGCAGATATGGCAAGTAATCAGCACCCATAGGCTTCAGAAACAATGAAATCCAGACTTGAGTAACAGAACCCATCTCTTAATCGCTAGGGCAGACACGCCGCTTCCCACGGGAGCGGTGCCGGGAAGGATCTGTTTGCATATGCTCTAACTGCTCTCCAGCTCTGCAGTCTGGGTCACAGGTTGGTGTTGGGGACACTCCCATGCAGCGAGGGGAGGCTCTGTTGGGTGGCTTTAACCCCAAGGGTCCCTTTGCTTCTGAAGGCAGCGAAGCCGGACTCAGGCTGGAGCAGCTCCGACAGGGCCGAGCTGCACCCTCGCCCCGCGGCCGCCTGCGCCCCGGGTCAGCCCGAGGTTCTCCGGGTCAGACAAGGGGCAGCTCACTCACCAGGCTGCTGTCCCTCCACAGCTGCACCCTGGTGTATGTGGGACACAGCCCCTGCTCCCCAAAACCACTTCTGGGGAAACAAACCACCCGACAAACAGAGCCACAACCAACCTGGCAGAGATGTGCTTCAAGAGGAAGAACCTTAGAGAGATCTCTCGAGTGCTAATACTGTAACTCCTTCGAACACCAGACCTCAGAGCACCTTGCCAGAGCCCTGGATTGTGGCAGCAGAGTGCCACCTACACGAGGGAGCAGCAGAGTGCCACCTACACGAGGGAGCACTACAACCAGCTCTGTCACGCTTGGACACGAGTGGTGTGTTCAGGGAGACGCAGCCGCCCCGCAGAGCTCTGCAGGACCTGGCAGGGAACTGCTACACCAGGCAGAAACCACGTTAACTCAGGAGCCAGACTGCACCCCAGTCAGAAACCTGAACTGGGCTGCTTTAATCTGACTTCTGAAGTGTTAGTAAAAACACCAGGAGGACATGAAACAACAAACATCACTCTTGTACGAGGCTTCTTTCCCCACCAGTGAGGGGAAGGCATCGTCCTCCAGTGAACGCCACTCCTCTCCCAGCCCGTCACTGGGGTGCTGTTAACTACAGGACCAGTTTTCATTGAACTGGCAGAAGGTGTTTCTCAGTCAGTGCCACTAGCAGACAGGACATCACACCCATGGAGGGGACCTCAGTGGCAAGAGCAGCTTGTGAGTTAAGGAAGTTAGTCCCAACATTGAGCAAAAATCACAAAAACACCCACATAAGAAACCTCCAACTCTGGGCCCAGTTTACAGGACAGCAGAAAATTCTTGAAAGATCTTCATCTTACACAAGAGTCCAACCCTGGTCGTGTTTGGAGGAGTCTCAGGTGAGATGTGTCCTTGGCTGGATGGCTGGACCCAAAGCCAACGCTGCTATTACTGACTTAAATCACAGCTTTCATCTCCACCCTGGTGGCATCTATCTCTTATGGCCAGAGGGGGTGGCTCTCTGCTCTTATATTTCACCCACCAACATAAAAACCACTTAGAGCATTATTGCTCTGCTCTCCAGTGTGTGCTGCAGGAGATGTCACCCTCTGAAGGTCCCCCTTGGTCTTTGTAACTGAAACTCAATTCAGGTGTAAGAATTGGGCCATAAACACAGTTCAGGTGTAAGAGTTGTAAAGGCTGGACTAGAACATCAGTACAACAGGGATCTGGGGTTCTGATCAGGCTAATAATTAACAGTAAAAGGGAAGTCAAGGCAAGAGATGGTCTCGATGGAGACTGCAGCATCACTGCTGACCTGCCTGTGCTGCAGGCTGCCAACACCTCCTTTGAGACACTGTCCCACGGTCCCCCAGCACTTCATCGCAGAGCAGTGCTGCTCTCACCCTTCAAAGGGTCAGCACAGCTCCAAGGGACCTTTTGCAGCAGCTTTTCAGACAGAAAGCAGCAGAGAGGGGACACCACCCCTCCCCAGGTCTGGGAAGGTAGGACAAAACATCTGCCCAAAGCCAGTGGAACATCAAGGGAACATGGGGCAGCCTGACATCATGCTCTGGACACAGTTGATGCCTGGCCAGGGTTACCACCTCCTCCTACAGACTCCAGCCTACCACACAAGCCCATGGTGTGCACCAGGATTACCCTCCCCCGCGTGTCTGAGGCCACAGAGGCTTGAACAGAGCAAGCAGCTGCCTTGTGGAATGGTCACATGGTGACAAGCCCCACTGGGCCATTAACTGCATCAAATCTGAACCAGCAGCCAGATTTCCAGAAGTTCCCAGTGTGACCTAGAGCCCAAATCCTGTTTCTGAAAGGTAACCTGAGAATTTGGGACCATGTGTTTCACAGACTCCAGTGAACCCACACTCCAGGTGCTTTGGGCTTCTCAGTGTGATTCTGATGCTTCAGAAAGCTGCTGCAAAGGTCACACTCCTGAGGCTCCATGCACATGCACCTCTCCAAACAGCTCTCTGGTACTGCAGGGTCAGGAAATGCTCTGGGATTAAAGGGACTGACCAGTTTAAACACATGAACTTCAGCTGGATGGACAGCATCAACCACCCCCACCCCCGATGAGGTCCTCCTGTTCCATGGTCAAACACGAACACAGGACTTCATCTCATGTGGGGGTGTGGGAGCTGGTGTGACCGAATTCACCCAGTGCAGGTGATGCCCTAAAGAAAAGCAGCAACTTCTCCACTGTTTTGTTCTTCCAGAGATGGTTTAGAACAACCCACTTGGTCGTGGGATGGAAGTGTCCTCACCAAGAGGAGCCCTCTCTGGCTAAGCTTCGGGTCCCTTAAGGCTGGGAGATGCATCACCCTTGACTGCAGCCCCTGCTGTGAGCATCAGCTCCTCCTCCATCTATGACAGACACAACCCTGGAAAACAGACACCCACAAACAAGTACAACTGCTGGACACTGTCCGGGTGGGTTTAAGGGAAGAAAAGCACTTGGGGCTCAAGAGCTGTTTCTGGAGGCTCCCTGGGCTCTGAACTGTGACTCCTGCTCTCCTCCAGCCGATGGGGACCGTGCCCCCAAGCCCCCAGTCCAGCAGGCTGGAAACAGGAGGCTACTGGAAGGGGACAGAAGCAGAGTTGTTCATTTGCAATTAACCCCAAGCGCCCCGTTCCCCTCTAGAACAACATGGAAACTGGAACTGCAAATTGCTCTGGATAGTCTCCTACTTGGCACCAGAGCCAGGCAGAGCCCAGACCTTCAGGAGACCTTTGGGCATTGCACTGTTATCCCCCAGGGCCCTCAGCCTGGCTGAGGGGAACGTCCTTCCCCAAGGCTGGCATGAAATCCTGGGCATGTCCCTGTGGGTCAGCGACAGCCCCTGGCGGGATGATTCCCGGGAACACTGAGCCACAGCCACGTGTCCAGGCATCAGGAGCCCCAAACAAACCCTCAAGTCCCATCATGTTGTTCCCCAGTGGGCTTGAGGTTACAGATATAATTAGGTTAGAGTGGCTTGTACAGTATGTCTGATTTTAAAGTAAAATCAGAGTATTATGCATGATATTATGCAAAGCACCATAGCAACAGGGAGGCAGACTCCTAAGAAATGCTAATGAGAGAAGCTGTTCTGCAACCCCCTAACCTGTCCAAGCAAAAAACAAACAAGCTGCTTGAAATTCATACAAGGAATTCACACAAGGAATTCACACCTTCCTCCTGCAGACACCCACAGCATAAACTTCTTACCCAGCCGGCCCCGGGGGAAGGAGGGGAGCACAGGCTCTGTGCTGGGGCACTCTTGTCAGCAGGATCACTGATCCCTGAACACCCAATGCCACACAGCTGACACCAGTGGCACCAGGATGCCAGAGGCCAGGAGGATGGGCAGCAGCCAGGGTCCCTCAGCAGCCAGGGTCCCTCCGCTCTGGATGCGAGCTGGACCCCGGCAGCAACACAGGCTCTGAGTGCCCAGACCTGGCCTTGGAGGTGAAGGAAAACCAGATGGAAGGAAGGGATGAAAACCCAACCCCACCTTAGATGGGGTTGGGTTTTCATCCTGGAGAACATTCCTCCTTTACTGGGGAACATGGGAGACTTGCTCAAAAAGGGTGAAGGAGGCAGAATCGTCCCTGCCACAGGGTTCAACCAATGCCCCTGATTAACTGTTCTACACTTCAGGTTAAGCCAGGAAAGAATAACACAGCAAGTGCTGGAAGAAACCAAACTGCTACAAACCCAGTTGTCCTGATAAGCTTCAAAACACCCACCAAGAGGTGGATAAAGCCAACACAGAGCTAAGTTGTTTCTGAGGTGCAGAAAGGGCCCAACGCAGCCCCACAAAACCTTTTCCAAAAGGGTAGGGCAGCAGGAGCAGGGAGCTTCAAGCCAGCCTGGTTGTCTCCAAAAAGCACAACTCAAGGTGTGACAGACCCAGGAAGGCAACAAGAGGAGGAAGAACCACCAGCAGGTTTGTTAGAGGAGGTCATGCCAGGCCACCAGCCCCAGCAGACGCCGCGCAGCACGCCCCTGGCCCCACGCACACGCAAGCTGGCCTTGGCCAGAAGACCCTTCCCACCATCTGGAGACGAGCCCATGGGGCTGCCAACCTGCCTGCTCTGCTGGCCACCAGTCCTGGCCTGCCTGGGGTGGGGGAGGGCATCATCACCATCCTTGTCGGAGGTGAAGACCCTGAAACAACCCTAACGAAGTGGCCTGAAAAAACAGACAAGCCCATCCAGGAACAAGTTCACCACTTTGGATTCATCAGTGGGATGAACATGACACAGACATTCTGCAGAGACTGCCAGGGTAAACCCCCAAACCCCCAAAAACGTGTCCTGCTGTCACAGGAAAGGGCAGGGCCCCCACTATGGGTATGAACAGGCACCAAACCAAGCCCAACCCCTCCCAGGCGATCCAAAACCCCAGTGACACCCCAGTTCAAGTTCAAGCTCCTTACTGGAGAAAGCCTGTCCTTAGCTCCAGCTCACCTGCAGGAGAGAAACACCTGCCCAACCCCTCAGAGGACACAGACAGGTGGACCAGGGCTGGGGGTGCAGCGAGGCACACGTGGGGGCACGAGCCCACTGTCTCCAGAGAGACCCAGAGTGTGCTGGGCTCCTCAGGGGACACGTGGGGAATGGGGCAGCAATTCCATGTGGAAGGTCCACATCAGACAAGTGCTCAGTGTGGGACTGGGCCCACGGCACGATTCAGGGGCCCAGCTCACGGGGTAACGTGGGTTCTGCCGGTCACCCCAGTTATCCCACAGCCCTCCCACACCTCCACTCCCCTTCTCCCTTACTCTCAAGACCTGGTGGGAGATCTGTGAGCACAGAGGTGCTGTTGCAAGCAGGGAGGGCTCAGCAGCTCCAGCGCTGTGAGTTCTCTGTCTGTGCTCACCGTGTGCAGCATCAGGGACAGGATTCCTCTGCTGTGGGGGCAGGATTGGGGCTGGGGGCTGGGCAGACCCATCGGCTCCTTCACAGTAACTTATGCCTGGAAATCCACTCCAGGGCCCTGGCTCAGCAGCACTGCTGGCAAACCCACAGACCAGACCAGACCAGTGCTTCCCAGTGCCAGCTGGGCTCCTGCTGCACAGGAACTGTAATTTTCACCTCCCCAGTAAGCACCGACGAACCCGTCCTTCAATTTGCAGCGTGATGGGGTCCGTAAGGGCTGAAATCAAATTTCAGTCTGTTAATTTCAATGCAATGGCTTTTTTTTCCCCCTCCAAAGCCACCAGATCCTCACTCAGCAGAGTCTGCAAGACCCAGCTCCACCCAGCTCTCGAGGACACGGTTGGTGTGAGGTACCCGAGGAGAGCGACGCTGCGATACAGCTCCGCTGCGAGGCCCCACAGCTGCTCCTTCGTTTGGAGCTGATGATTCTGGGTAAATCAAAACACACACACATCTCCCTCTCCATCTCAGCATGGCCTCAGGGCCTCCAGAGAGCCCTGCATGCAGTGTTGCCTTTAATATTTCTATGGATTTATTAATCTGATAAGCCCTGATGTTTTCGAGGGTGGCAGCAGCAGCGATGCCACCGTACCACACGTCGGTGTCGGGCTCACTCCGATGACACACCTGCTAATCCAGAAGGGGGGGTTCAATATAATCACCTATAAATCACTATTTGCTTTACAAACTGTAACAGAAACCATTAATAAGATTTGCTGTGAACTGGATTATCTCTTATCTATGTGGACTGGGTTTGGCTGCCATCCCTTCTTCACAAACCTGCAGCCTCGAGGCCTTTTGCCCTTCCCTCTCCAGGATCCAGCAAACTCATCACCACTGCCAGGCCCCATTTTAAAGGGGAAATTACAGGGGACAGACATAAATCAAGCAGAAATTGTAGATTGTGCAACATAAAGGAGAAAAAACCCACCAGTGAAGTCATTAGTGTTATAATTTACGTGCTGTAAGGCAGGCAGCAAGCTGGGAGTTGATGTAGGGTTGGAAGTTGCCCAGCCAAGAAACTGGAAATCCAGAAAGTAATTTGAACCTGGTAATTCTCTTGCTTGGATGACTGAGCATCAGCTCTATGCCACGAACATCCACATTCAAAACCACGCTCTGAGAGGGAGGGGAAAACCCCCCCACACCCCACGGGTGTGAGCAGGAGGGGAACTACAGGCCCCACACCTCACTGCCAGGAGTATTCCTGTTGTAAGCACTACGGGGGGGAAAGGAGATGGATGCTGTGTGCAGGTCCCTGTGTGACTGAAGGGGGAGGTCTGGGGTGCTGGGCACCCCTCCAGTGCTGCTCCCTGTGGAACCAATGGGCAGCAAAGGTACCTGGGAAGTGGGCACAGCATCCCTGTGCCAGCAGTGCCACCACTGGCTCGCAGCAGGGTGAGGAGCAGCAGAGGCTGTGGAGCTGGTGCTGAGCCCACGTGGCTGGAGAGCTGCTGGAGTCTGCAGAGCCAGAGAAAATAAAGGACTGGGATTTTGGGGGAATGGAAGGGAGAGCACCTCACTCTCCATCAGTTTCTGCTACAGCATGAAGATGTTTTCAGAGGAGAAAACACAGGACTGAAGGACACTCAGCTGAGGGAGCCTGACCCACAGTGACAGAAGGACCTCAAGGCTTCCTCTCCTTTTAGTTTCCTCTTCAGATCTCTGCAGACCTCAAGCTTTAAAGCCACACAACCCTTCCCTGAACACCACGAGCCATTTTCCTGCCTGGCCAGAAGGGATGAGCACCAGGAGCTGGGAGCAGATGCTGCACGTGCTGCTGCGTGGCGCTGAGCTGGGGGACAGACACAGACCCACGGTGACACACGTGGGTCACGTTAGGGACGGGCTGCTGCGGGTCAGTCACGTGCACAGACTGCTTCACCCACGAGCCAGAGCCTGGCTGTGTATCACTGCTGTCTCCTTCCCACCCCAGTATCAGTTATGTCACTTAGTGGTAAGAAATATAAATAAATATATTAATAAATACCCTTTGTGTCCCCCACAGGCCTAGAAGTTTGCCCCAATCTGGTGTAACATCACGGCCACACTATGGCTGAGGACACTGGTGGCTCAGGCCAGGTACCTGGGCCAGGCCAAGGGTCACCCTGGTCAGTTCACTGCAGGGTTTCCCAGCCCTGTCCATTGACTGGTCAGTCCATTCCGTGTCCCACCATGGACAGATGTGTCCTGGTGCTGCCACCAGGCCCCAGCACCTCCTGCTTGTGGTGTGCACCACGGGCCCACTCATCCCACGCCATCCCGTTCCTCCTCTTGGCTCCGGGCTCAGAGAGGACACGTCCCACCCCACCCAGCCAGGCCCTGCTCACGAGGGAGCTGTGGGTGGAAGGGCCGAGGGCTGGAGCAGACACCAGCCACCACTGCTCAGCCTCGTGTCCAGAGCTGACCCTCCCATCCACAAAGGCACCGACAGACTCCAACTCCATAAAGAAAACACCAAGGAGAGGTCAGGAACGGTTCCAGCTCTGACACAAAGGGTGTGGAGCACACACCAACCAGCTCAGGTGATGCTTCTACCTGCACTAGGGCTCAGGCAGGTCTAGATGCTGGCTCTGAAGGCAGGAGAGACCCCAGGAGCTCACCACCTCCTCTCTGCTTTTTGATTCAAAAGACACCCAAAGAACCCCAGAGCAGGCTTAGCACCACTCCCCTGCAGACACAGAGAGCTCCCCACTGGTAACCCCCCAGGGTGTGAAGCAGCTAGAGGGAGCCCAGTGTCCTGCTGGTCACCATCAAGAGTTATTTCCCTAATGAACCACCCAGTCCAGTGACAGACTCCACTGAGCCTTCTCCAGCCGCTCCACAGCTCAAGTCCATCCCTGGGACTTGTCAGCAACGACTGGTGGTCCCAGCACACCCATGAGAAGCCTCAGCAGTGTGTGTGTGTGTGTGTGTGTGTGTGTGTGTGTGTGTGGAGCAGGCTGTGCCNGATCTGCCCCGATGGTTCAGGGTTTTTTTACACACTGGAGGGAAAGGAACACTGTTCTCAATGTCATACCCAGAGTCAAACCAAAGCCAGTCCCCCATCAGAAACCCCTCCCCAGCCTGAGGCTCCCAGAAGGTCAGACCTGGTGTGTTGCAGCTGCAGTGGTGGGTCCTGGTGTTCCCACAGCCCATCCAGGTACCTACAGCAGAGCCCACCGTGGCTCACACTGGGACACCCACACAGAACAACCACCTGCCTTGGCTGCAGGCTCTTCCAGTTTCCACAGGCACCAATCACCACCAAACCCCCAAACAGGATTTCACAGAGACCTCAACTCCTCACACCACTGCACGACTGCAGCAACTGGAATCCACAGCACTTCAGGCCAACAACCTCAGAACTCACTCAAAGGCTCACTCAGAGACCTACTCCAGAGCCTGAGCACCAGCACCACAGCAGAGCCCCGACAGGTCCCCAGCACACACGGGGAGGACTCGGACCTCAAGCTCATTCTCCTCTCCTTTGGCAGGACCAACACATGGAGCAGCACAGGACACCCTCCACTGCAGCACAGCACCCAAACACACCCCAGCTCCACCCAAGCAGCAGGTCTCAGACCAGACTCCCCATCTCAGCCACGTCCCTCTTCTCCAGCAGCCTCAGGGGTTAAATCAACAGGACTTACAGTTCACTGTGACTTTTACTTTCCTCACGTCGGGGACGGAGACGTCGTTCTCGGCGCTGCACTCGTACTCCCCAGCCTGGTCCCTGGTGACGCCGTAGATGTCCAGGTACTGCCCACTCTCGAAGGGCTTTGCTGCAACGAGACAAGCAGAGATGGAAATTACTGGAAGCCGAGCACAGGACACCTGAAGGGCCACCAGCATCTACCTGTGAGGGGTGGGGGGGCAGATAACAGACACCTGAGGCAAGCAGCCCCTGCAGCTCCTGCTCAGAACTCCACACTGGGCTGCAACCCCCACCCTGAGCTCCTGGGGCTGGCAGGGGGTCCCCTCCTGACTGTGTCCCACAGCGCAGCCCCTGGGCCCACCAGAGCAGTTGGCTAAGGCAACTCCATACCTGAGGGGTGTCACAGCACACAAGGCACAGACAGCAGGCAAACCCCAGCCCCAGGGGCCTCAGGACCCATGGTTTGCACCAGGATGGGCATCTTTCCCCCCACAGCAACCAGCAGCTGAACCAGCAGTGAGGGCAAACTGAAAAGACAACCACCACCCACCCCTCACAGCTGCCCTCCCTTTTCAACAACCTCCCAGCTCTCCACCCACCAGCTGAATGTACCTCAGGACAATCAACAGCACCAGCTGGAGGGCCCAGCCCCTGCACCCAAGGGCTCCCAAGGGCAGAGGGGTCCTGCAGGGAACCAGCACCCCATCCCCACCGATGGGCTCCCACAGGGTGAGGAGGATGGTCATCCCAGCCTCAGGGGAAGAAGCTCTCTCAGGCTCAGTGCTTATATGCTGTGCCCCAGGAAACTTTTCATTGTGCTAATTAAAAATGTAATGATAGTTCTCCTCCCCCGAAGGCCTGAGCCCCAGGCACCGATCCTGAGCACCCGCCTCCTCGCGCAGGGTGAGTGCTCAGGGCACCAGGCAGAGGGTGGCTGGATGCAAAGCACTATGAGGAGCAAGTGGAAACACGTCTGTATCTCCACCCTTAGTGCACTGCAACTGGGAACCTTGATTGTTTTAGAGAGCCAGAGCAATGACATGATTCAAAGGGTAACTCATCTCCACCTGTCACGCAGCCATAGCACACACAGAAAGTTCTGCAGCTTTCCCAATCCCAGCACCTCCAGCTCTTCCCTCCTGTGCTCCCTCCTCAATATCCTTCCGATGGGAACTGCCACCTTCTTCCCACGTGTCGGGCCGTGTGCTCCAGGCAGGGAGCAAACAAAGTGCCTCACAGGGCATTCAACACGTAATAAGCCCCCAAAATGTTAATTTTAATCTTCAAACACCACGTCCTGTGGTGTTTGTGACTGTGGGTGCTGGAAACCACAGGTCTGAAGGTCAGAAATCCCTGCTCAGAGTGTCTGCCCCGACACACAAGTTTTAATTGACTGTTAATAACTTTGCAGCTTGTGGATCAACCGCCAGCACCCGAAGTGGGTGGCGAGAAGGAGGGAGAAGCACTTCACCGGCGTCCGCCGCTGCGCGGGGACTGATGCACTGGTCAGCTCATGGAAGAGCACGAGGCTCCCAACATCAATTATACCAGCACATGGCTTAACGAGGCAGCCCTCATTAGTGAGCACAATACCCGGCAGCGAGCCGGGTGAGCACCGGCTGTGTCAGGGAGAAAGATAAGGCTGGAACCAGACAATTATTGTGAATCCAAGTGAACACTCATAAAATGCAATGAAACCAGTTATGGGGATTGCATGGGAATGATCTGTGTTCTCTTCCATGCTGCTGGCAGGAACATGTTACTAAGAGAATCCCCTCCACAGACAAACCTGCTGCTGCCCTCGTCCTGCTCCGCTTCGGCCAGGCTGGACCGGTCTCTAGCAAAGTCTGATCTAGATGGCTTGAACAGGAGTGAAGGACACAAACCCTGGCACAGGAGGGACCTTCCACTGAAGAGACTCTGTCTCCAATAGCAAGAACACGACACAAAACACAAAGTTCTCTCATGTGCCAGGTTAAAACCCAGTGTTAGCTGATGGGACTGCAATGCCCTCCAAGGTGAGCACTTCCCTGGGCACATGGCATCCAGCATGATACAGTGTACTGAGCTCTGGGAACACTCCTGGTGTATCCCAGCCCGACCTCCAATGCCAATTTGATAAAAGAAATAAACACTCCAAGTTCCTGGAATTTCACCAAGACAGTCAGTTGTGGTTTGGAATTGTGCTGACCCCAAACATCTTGTGCTTCAAACTTTCAGGTGGCCACAGCACAGCAGGTGACAGATAACCCAGGATCTTCTCTCCCAGCTCTTCCTTTCCTACCGCTTCCCAATGGCAGCTGTGTCTCTGGCACGGGCTGTGCCGCTGGGATGGGACCCTGTCCAGCCCCCACCGGGGTCAATACAGCCCCATGCTGAACTGCCATGGGTGTCAGTGACATCCAAGTCTGTCAAATACCCTCAGAACAGCGTCTGCAGGGCAAGAAACATGACACCAGGCAGCTCCGGGGTGCAGTGCCTGGGCTGGGACTGGGTGAGAGTCCCCACCACAACCCCCCACACAACGCTTTGCCTCACCAGAGCCCTTGTACCTGCACACTCTTACGGTGAGCTTGTGGTTACCAACTCGTGCTGCAAACTACAGGCACCCACACAGTGCCAGAAACACGAGTGGTTCATGGAATCCACACACACAGCTGAGAATATGACAATTAAACCACTTCTAAACCCCAGAAATTCCGCATCCAGGTCACATAAGAAAGCTTTTAGTAACTATCAGAGACACATCTTTTCTTAGGAGGGAACACAGAGACACCATGTGTCCTCCTTCCTACTCATCTCCTCCAGGCTGACTTCCCCACCTCAGCAGCCGAGTACCCGTGTAAAGGGGAGGCAGCTCCACCACAGCGCTGAGGAGGAGACACGTCAACCAGGAGCCGCTTCGGCAGAACCAACCCACTCTTGTGCCAGCAGGTCTGTCTGTGTCTTGCCTCTTCTGGATACTGAGCTCCAGGGCTTTGGCTCAGGGTAATGACCCCCAGTAAAGCCCAATGCCTGTTGTGGCTTTTGGAAGAGCCTTGGTCACTCATGGGCCCCCTTGGGGCAGAGGGCCGTGGCCACAGCCTGAGGCTGATGGGTTTATAACCTTCCTCCCAGTGCTCATCAAAACGATGCACTGCAAGGGGCAGCCTGCCATGTATTTTCCAGTCATCTCTGGGGCTCCTGAACCTCTGCTGGTCACTCCCATTTTCTATGACTGAACCTGGAGCACTTCTAGAGTCACATGAGCCACTCATCACTTCTTTTTGTCATATATCTTCACATGCCTCCAAAGCGACACCACGTTGGTAAAATGTGCCTGTTAGAAAGTGTTCTCAATATGTTTAAACTATGATTTATTTATTAAAAAGCCCCAAAGAGATGATTCTGGGATATAACCCAGGAGGCAGGTACTGCAGGTATGGTTGGGATGGATGTGGCCTCTGCTCCCTGAGCCTCTGCGTTCACCAGAGTGTGTGTGTGGGGGGTCCTGCCCGCTGCCCTACCTGAGGGGACATCCCCAGACCGACAGGAGCATCTTGTGGCACTTCAGAGATTACCTGTCACCTGCAAGCCAAGCCCCACAGTTGCTCAGAGAGCCAGGCTCTCCCAAATCGACATGGTCCCAAAGGAAGGGGGGAGAGGGGCTCTGGGGGTGAAAGGTTCTGCTGCACTGAAATCTCTGCCGCGATGGACAAACCGCTCCCTCGAAAGCGCCTCCACTCTCAGGCTGAAAGGAGCTCGTAGCTGAGGAAGGAAGCCAAGCATGTACTAAAATTCTCATTAATGACTTCACCTGCATTTACTGAAAAGCAAGAAATACTCTGCATGGTAATGAAACCCTCAATGAATGTGTGTTCATTTCTGAGCAGGCTCAGGCTGAGCCTCAATCACTCTTACTGCTGCTCCGCTCCTTCACCAAGACCCAATTACCCGACCGCCCGCCGCAGTCTCACTATTCTTCTCCTGACAAGAGAAAGAATTTCTTCCCCACCTGCTTAACGACTTGAAGATGACACAAGGATTTCCAGGAATACCAGGAATACCTTTAATTGTTCCTGAAGAGATGATTGGACTTGAGGAATGGTCCTGATAAAAAGCCATTTCCTCGAGGAGCCCCTGACCACAGAGTCGTCCCCATCCCTGGAGGGGTTGGACAGGCCAAGAGATGAGGTGCTGCAGGACATGGGCTAGAGGTGGCCTGGGCAGGGTCAGCCTGGGCTTGGACTCCATGAGCTAAAAGGTCTCTTCCAGCCCCAGGGGTTTGGTGATACAAGTACTGTGATTTAAAGAAAGAGCCCCAAGTCCTGTAGCCTCAAGCCAGAAGGCCCCATCGTTCCTGGGGTGGGGAACGAGGGGTGGGGGGTGTAGGTGGGTGGGTGTGCGTGGGTGGGTGTGTGATTTATTTGCTGTTTGTCCAAGGGAGAGAATAGCAGGAGCAGTTTATGCTGCTGTTTGCACTGCTGTCTTCTCTCTGTTAATTAATCCCCTCGTTTACTCCACCCCGAGCTCCACCCCGCTCCCCTGGAGCTCTGGGGAAGCTGCTGGAGGGGTGTTTGGCACCAGGGACCTGCTGGTTTAATGCCATGCTGGGAAAATGCCCATGCCATGGGAAAATGTCCCATCAGGACCAGGAGCCGGGCCATTAACTCCATGTAACGTGTCAATCACGTCACCTCACGTGATTACCCCCGACGGCTGCGTACCCCGCCACTGCCACGTGTCCATCGGTGACAGCTGAGCTGTCCCATGCACGGTCATGTCCTTGTGCAGGGTCTGCCAGAAGACCCCGATCCCCCCAGGAGCCATCCCACATCCCAGGGGACCACACTTTGGGTGTTTCCCAGGGGTCTCATCCAGCCCTGCACAGGACCATCCCCCTGTGGCTTCGGGCAGGAGGCAGCAGGGCAAGCTCCTGCCTTCAGGGCGCTCAGCCACACAAGGGCCTTGTTGTGAGCTGGCACTGGGGGTGTCACCTCCAAAGCCAGCAGCACAGCACGCAGCCCTGAGGCAATCCACGGGTGTCTCTGGTGACTCAGGACCACTGAGAGCAAGTCCCTGTCTCTCCAGGGACAGACACTGTCATTGGAGAGGAAGAGGAGCAGGCAGCTGCGGGCAGGAGTCCTCTGCTTATCTCCTCCACTCCACCGCACAGTAAAACCGCCCTGAGCCTGGACCATCTCGTCCCCCGCTGGTTGTCCCTGTCCTGGTCTGTCTCTGAAGGTTTCCTGGCTCGTCCCCAAACCGTCCCAGCTCAGTTGGAAGGAACAGATGCTCTGGCTCAGCCTGGTAGCGCTTCACCTGTGCGGGGAGCACAGCACTTGCGCCGTGATGAAGCCGCTGCCTTCGAGATGAGTAATGATGGCATCAGGGAGGCATGTCACTGTCACTGCATCAGGTCACACCCCTCAACCACTCACACTCTGCTTCTTCAACACCTAAAGGGAACTGGCTTCACTCTTGGTCCAAGGCAGTGATAAATCCACCTCCACTTAGGAGGGTGGCTGCACATCACTGCCATGCAGGATGCTGTGTCACACGGGTGGGAGCTGGCTCTGTCCTCCTGCCACTGCACACGTCACCAGCTCAGCCTCAAGGGCCCGTGTCCTGTGGGATACAGCCCTGATGACACCGTAGCTCCACTGCCAGAAACCCTGCCACTCCTTGCAGGTCTCACCCAGCGCCTGGGAAGAGAGATGGGATCGCTTGGAGCGGGTGACAACGCAACAGGGACCCTGGGCTCATCAGACCCAGAGCCCTGAGACCAAATACACCAATTTTAGAGCTTCCCAGGACAAAGCAGCTCACACTTGAGAGGCCCTTTGGGACCAGGTGCTGCCAGGCTCCTGGAAACACCTCCACAGTGTGAGATTCCTCCGATCACAAACCACAGCCCCGTGCTCCTCACAGCGCTGGGCTGGATGTGGAATTCTGCAGATTTGCATAACAGCTCTGTATGATGAATATTTATACTGGAGAAACATTTACACTGGACTTCAGGTTAAACATGCACAATAAAGAATCTGGGCCAATTATTTATGTGCTAAGTTAAAAATCACCTCTAAATAATTATTTTTTTTTATTCCTATTAATGGTTCAATTCATCTCCTGCTCCAAAAGAAAGGAATGAACCTCACCTTACCCAAGGAAAGGCTGCACTGATGCAAATCAAGATAATATTTCAGAATTAGTCCACATTGGATCATTTGTATTCAGAGATTTCAGCTCCTTATCTTTTAGTAGCAGCTCTGACAAACAATTTTGGAATATTCTAAATATGACCCGTTAATATAATTTAGTGTTGGGTTCTGGATGTGCTGCCTGCGTGTGAGAATCATTAGTGCCACTGGGAATTAGGGGAGAATACTGGGAGAAATGGTGAAGTGCACCTGAAGTTTATGTTTCAACAGAGGCAACTTGCTGCAGGTGGGACAGAAGCTGTTACAGAAATCTGGTGTTTTCAGTGCTCTTGAAATTTGTTTCCCAATAAATCCCGGCTCCCAGTTTGCCACAGTGATGTTTAACTGGGTGTGAGTGCCACTGCCAGCTGTGAGCTCCAAACTGGTCCGGTGCTACTGGCAAGGGAAAGTTTTTATCTGGACAGAACGTCCTCTGCAATTTACATCTTTGCTTCCATCACATTTTACAAGATTTTTTGAGAAATATGGTGTTTGGGTGCCCCAGCTCTGTCCATCCACCACAGGGGACACCGAGGCACATCCCCACAGCGGCCACATCAGAGCTCACCCCGGATGAAACGGGGTTTGTCACGGTGCCAGCCCTGGGTGCAGCCTTTGCAATGAGTTTGCCAGGCCTCAGCACTGAGGCTTGTCACACCATCCCTGCCCACATGCCCTGCCGGGGCTTGGCCGTGCCGGTCCAGCTGGGGCAGGGTCTCCTCCAGCTGACCCGGTGCCCTGGCTGACCCCTTCTGCCCCGGAATACCCACGGCACGGCCGGGGCTGCACAGGGCCATCAGCACCCAGCTGCTACTCTGTGAGTAACCAGGGTGTAACGCTGCACACAGGATGCAACGTGGAGAAACATGGCCTGGTGTGGGAGCAGGGCCTTGAGAAGTGGGGACATGGTGTGGAGGAGGGCAGGCATGGGGGGTGGTAGAGATGGGCAGGGGCTGCCACCAGAGACCCCACAGCTGTACCCACCTCACCCACAGCCAGGTTTGGCGCTGGACAGTCAGGTTGGGTGGTACTGGGAACAAAGGAGCAGCACCAGACACGTGTGGAAGGTGCCTCAGACTGTGCCTGAGAGCAAGATGAGGAGGCTCTAACTCCTCCCCAGACCCCATCTCCAGCCAGAGAGCACTAACTCTCCTCTTCTGCCTTTCCTCCTCGCCAGGAGCACGGTGCCAGCTCCTTCTGTAGGCAATCCCAGGCTTTGAGACATTAATGTATCACCCTGTTTCCAATAAAACTTCATGTGACATTTAGCTAAAATCCATTTTTTTGCTCCAACTGAATGTTCTCCCCGGTCCCTCAACGGGCACCTCGAGCAGAATTCATTGTCATTGTCTCAAAGGTCACAAGTTGTTATTGGTTTCTTTCAGACCTCTCCTTGTGAACAGTTACACAGGACCACGAGACCCCGCGGTCAGCTGTGACTGCCCGTGACAATGCTCCTCCCTCACACTACATGGGTTTCATAGGAGTTGTGTGAGCAAACAGAAGGACCTTCACTGCCAAACCAGCTCCCGTGGGAGAGGCCCCATCAAAGGACCAGTCCAAGACCAGGTGGCTCCACACCAAGTCAACCCGTGGCAAGATGTCCCCAGTGCCAGCCCATAGTTTCCCTATAAACATTATAAGGAATTCAAAGTATAAATGGAAACATTAAACATAAACTGTGCTTTTAGATGCCACTTTGTTCACAATTTTTGACACATGTAATTTATCCTGTGCAATAAACCCCCTCTAATAAGCTAGGCTCATCAGGGACAATGGTTTGATGGCAGTTGTGTTGAATTAAACCCACTGGGTGATGTGGTCATGTCTTTAACTCTCCCTCCTGGGAACCAGGAACACGCAGCTCTGAGTATTCCTGACTATTTCCCTGCTCTGCTTGTAGCTGGGATTGTCTGACTAACATTGGCAGCCTGTTCAAACGAGCTGGAGAGCAGAACTAGTGAGGGTGCCTTTATTCTACATCCCTGTGTACCAGGAGCATTTTAGCTTTCACCCCCCCCCAGATGAAGCCTGAAGAGGCTTCTGCTCTCTCAGGGTCTACCTGGGCACGTGCTTGGCAGGGCTGCACTCCTGGGGCCTGACAGTGCAAACCCAGGACACTCCATGGTCTTACCAGACGGAGAGATGTGCCTCCAGGAGATGGAAGGCTCTGGCTTCCCCGTGGCCAGGCACACCAGGGTCACGTTGCTCCCTTCGTTCACAACGATGTCACTCGAGATGCGAAATATCTTCGGAGAGACTGGAATGAGACAAGGAGAGAGCTGTGAGGGAAAGGTGAGGAGAGCTGGGGCACCCACACTGCCAGGGCTGGGGAAGACACGTGCAGCTGGGGACATGTAACTATGAGCAACCTCCTTGAGGTGAGGCCACAGCAACTCCCACCACGTCTGCAGCAGCTGGGCCACAGATTCAACACCCTGAGACAGCAGAAGTTTCCTCTGGGTGTTGCTACCGAGTTCTCAGCCTGCAGCTGCTGACAGATGCTCCAGGTTGACAGGTTCACCTCGCCGGTGACCATCTGAGAAGAAGATGAAATTAAATTTCTCTTGCACTTTTAAAAAGAATGGTGTCCATTACATCCTCCCCATGTGCACTCAGAGTCACATCTGGGCTTGGAGAGGATGGAAATACATTTATTTTCTGTTGCTTTTAGGCTTAAGGCAGCACCAAGGCTCTGAAAAAATAAGAGATTTTTTCTCCTTTCATTTCATCACCAGAATTGCTCACTGAACTCTATTTCTATACTATTTATACAGCTGGGCATAAGAAGACAGTGTTGTACATGGGTGAATAATGGTGACAAGCATTGAAGGGAATTAATGATTAATTTATGCTTAATTCAC
>VXBZ01000890.1:0-22717 GCA_013399135.1 Heliornis fulica
CTATGATTCTATGATTACTTCTTTTAGTGTATCTCACCCATCACCAAAATTTCCAAATACCACAGCAAATAACTTGCTATTTTTATTCCAATAAGTAGATGTTATGTTTACAGAGGAAGAATTCCAAAGCACCTAATCTTTAAGACAAACCACAAGCCTCCAAACTGGCAAGGTTATCTTTTCCAGAAGACAAAACATCCAAACTCAACAATTAATCTGCTGCCCACTCTCCTTTTTCTCAAAGACTTGATTTTTATTACAAAACTAAATTTCTTTAACATAAGATAACTGCACCAGTCCATCTTTCCTCTGAGGCACAATTCCTACATGGTACTACCTTCACTAAGGCATTTGCTTTACCTCCTCTTCTCCTTTCTACCTTGTATCCAGAGATGCTCAACTAGCTCAGTTACCTTAATTATAAGCCTCCTCCTCTATCATCATCATCCATATGAGTACTATTTAATTTACAAGTCTATCCACTGCAGTAAAATGTTAGAATTCTTAATTTTCAGAGGAAATTTGAACTTTAAAAAACTGGAAATCAGAACTCAAATTCTGTAATGGTTTTACAACATATAGAAAACCAGAACTTTGCATATCTCTAATTTCAGGCTCATTTTTTGTGACACCAAATCAGTGGTATTTAGATGATATATGTTTTAAGGAACATGGTAAAAACATTAACTTTGTCAAGTGAGAAAAATGCACTCCATGATTGAAACTAGGAAACAATTTAGCAAGGTTGAATGTAATTAAGAGTGTGAGTAGGAACTTCTTTGAAAGCTACTTGGAGATGTCTAGTAGTTTCGATCAGGTAGCCTTTTCCTTCCTATGCTGTATTAACCCTGAATATTATTTCTATCGGGAATCCCACTGACTTATTGCAGTATATCTATAAGCTATAGAATTTGAATAAATTATAGCTGAACATCTTTTAACATGCTTGCTTAAATAAATATTGAACACCAACTACTCTGAACTGCAGTTTCAAATAATATTTTGCCCATTTTATGTATGACAGTCATGGGAATTAGAGTAATGATCTACCTGTTATGGACATGCAAAAGGTAAGTTTAATATTCCCCTCTTTGTATAAAACTTTTTTCATAACTTCAGGAACATTTTTTTATCTTGAGATGATACAAATAATGTCAATTAATCAAACTCTGATAGTCTTTTGGAATTGTTTATTGGAATCTTTCAGATTATCTTTAAGTCTATTGCTGATCATCTTCAGAACATGGCAAATGAAATTCTCAAATGGTTGGAGGAAATTTTGGGGTTTTTGTTATCATGTAAAATAAAACAACTTGTTATATGCACTTCTGTCAGTTCCATCCTGCCCTAAAAGGAGGATGAATCCAAAATGGTTATCTCCACTGAACCATCACCCTCTCCAGTCTGTATACAAAGATCAAAATAAGTCATTCCCACTGTACACTAACCTACGAAAAACAGTTCCTCATTAGCACACTGCACCTCAAATGCAGAATTCCAAATTATTTTGTGATTTGTATTGTGATTAAATGTCATACAATGGTTTGAGTTGTAATGGAACTTAAAGACTGTCTAGTTCCAACCTCCTGCCATGGACAGGAACACTCTCCACTAGCCCGGGTGGCCAAAAGCCCCATCCAACCTGGCCTTGGACACTGCCAGGGAGGGGGCAGCCACAGCTTCTCTGGACAGCCTCTGCCAGGGCCTTACTGTCATCACAGTAAACAATTTATTCCTGGTATCTAATCTGAATCTGCTCTCATTTTAAACCCATTACCTGCTGTCCTATCACTACACTCCTTGATAAAAGGGTCCCTCTCCAGCTTTCCTGTAGCCCCCTTTTAGGTACTGGAAAGCTGCTCTAAGGTCTCCCCTGAGCCTTCTCTCCTCAAGGTTCAACAAGCCCAACTCAGCCTACTTTCATAGGAGAGGTGCTCCAGTCCTCTGCTCATTTTTGTGGCCCTCCTCTGGACTCACTCCAACAGCTCCCCAGAGCTGGACGCAGTATTCCACGCAGGGCCTCACCAGAAGAGAGTAAAAGGGTAGAATCACCTCCCTCAACCTGCTGGTGATACTTCTTTAGATGCAGCTCAGGATATGGTTTCACACATAATAAAGCCCATGCTTTCTGGACTGCAAGCACACATCGCCACATCACACTGAGCTTCTTGACCACCAACACCCCCAAGTCCTTCTCCTCGGGTCTGCTCTTAATTTGTTCTCCACCCAACCTGTATTTGTGTTTGGGATTGCACCAACCCAAGTGCAGCACCTTGCACCTGGCTTTGTTGAACTTCATGCAGTTCACATGGGCCCAGTTCTCAAGCCCTCTGGATGGCTTCCCTTTCTTCCAGCATGTCAACCACAATGCATAGCTTGTTGTTGTCAGCAAACTTGCTGAGAGCAAATCCTACTTAATCCTCCTTTCCATGTCACCAACAGTGTTGAACAGTGAAGGTCCCAACACTGATGACTGCAGAACACCATCTGTCACCCATCTATACTTGGACATTGAGTGATTGACCACAAGTCTGAGTACAACCATTCAGCCAATTCCTTATCCACCAAGCAGTCCATGTGTTGAATCCATCTGTCTCCAATTTAGAGATAAAGATGTCACATGGGCTTGTCATGTCTGGAAACTACACACAGATGTTATAGGGTTTCTTGTATATCAAATTTCAAAGCAGCTTAAAGTCAGGCAACACAAAGTTGCATATATAAGCAAACAAATACATCAATATCTAGTATAGATAAGAACTGATGTCAGGACACTAAGTAGTTTACCAAAGTCATACACAGATTTCTGATACTTGTAGCAAGCAATATGGATCTGTCTCACCTTTTTCCTCTACTCAAAAACCCCCTCAAGCATCTTCCCCCTTCATACAATATATCCTGTTTGTCCCCCCCAAAAAGCTGTAATTACCTAATTTTTTCTGTAGGTCTTCCATGGCTTTAAAAATTTGAAATACCTGGAACTAAATTCCAAGGGAATGAAGTAGCATGTGAAGCACTGACCCACCGCTTAAAACTACAGCTGCTGATAGGAAGAAGCTGATTATAGTGAAGTTCTCTTTCCTTGCATTCGCTGTGCGTTCATTTTACACCTTGTATTTTACAACCTACCAATATAGCACCACAAGTACCCAGAATGTTAAACAGTAACCTTACCTTGAATTTCACAGAAGCTTCACATTAACTTCTGGTTTTATTCCTAAAGCTCAAGGTGAGCATGCAGCTGAACATGTTTGATCTGAACAGGCACTCAAGGGTGAATATATTTGAACTTTCAGAAAATAGAGGAATGATTATGAGATGAAGATGTGTGTGTCAAACATCTGACATGTCATGCCACCAGCTGGGGTTGTCTCTAAGGTATATTGCTTCACATCAGTCAGAGATACTGAAGGAACTGTTGCATTTGGAATAGTCAGAGTTCAGCGTCATCACTAATATCTCCATGCTCACTGAGGAGCTGATCAGCACTGCAGCAAAGTCACTGCCTCTCAAAGAGTTGGCACTGGATCAGATAGGTTGCAAAGTCTGGGGAGTTTAGTAGCTTTTTTTTTTTACAAGAGAGGAAAAAAGCGATATAATTTACTGTTACCTCCAGGACTGAGGGATAGAATCCCTAAGAGAAAACAGTAACAACACTGACATAACACTAATGGTATTACAAAAGATATTATCTGACTGAATCTCAAAATCTGAATCCAGACTACAAACACAGTACCGATTGCTGTTCATGCTTCAAGTCACCCAGAGGTAACAAATCCACACGACACCTATGTAAGGTTTCCTTTTCTGCAGCTGCTTGTTCAAGGAACTAAATATTATTTAAAACATAATAATCTCACCTACTTTAAATTCAGGATTTCAACATACCTACATAAAAGAATGAATGATTCTGGCTTTCATGAATTGAGATATTGTGCAAGAAGTGTCTAAACTATTCCAGTTGTGATACTTGATCAGAAAGGATTCTTAGTATTCTTTTTTAATTAATCCTTGTAATATTTGAACATCCTTACTCAGTTGATTTGCAAGTTAAAAGTAGAAATTAGTGCACAGTGGTTTAATTTCCAAAAACACAGATTCAGCTTTTAATTTAGGTCACTTTATCTCCGCTTCCTTCCTGTGTACTCACTTTCAGAAGACTGGAACATAATGTGACTCAGCTTGACTCTTCTGGCAGGATCTCCTCAACAGAGGTTCAATGTGAAGACGTTTGCAGGTCAGGGCTGATGTATACCGGTGGAGCATTGCAAGCATCAGTGCTTCTATCTGCCTGCTGTCATGGATATTAGTGCTTTGCTTTTTATCAGGAGAAAAACTTCATTCCGTTCCCTATTTATATATCCTTCCAATAATTAACTTCATAGTGACATTTGCTTAACAGCCCTTTTTCTGACCCAAATCCAAACACTCCTGCAACCATTAACCCCTAGCCTATGCTGCAGATTAGCGTGTAAAAGCCTTTCTGAAACTTGCTGCTTTAATACTTTACCAGTCAAACGTGCTATTCCCACTAATAACCAGCTTGTTAGCTTAGAGGTTGGTTTTCTGCACCTACAGAGCTAAATGAGCTACATGCAAACATGCAGGCATGTTTGTGTGCCTCTGACTTATTTGTGGAGCAAAGAGGTTTGGATAGTCAGGCTGCCATCTGGGTCACTGAGAGCATGCTCTCCCATGGCAGGGATATAAGCAAATATCCAGCATGTCACCTCCCACAGCCTTCTCTTTTTAACTTTTTCTGACATGAGCCTGAAGGAGTTATCAAGATACAAGTGCCTCTTTGAGGAGAAAAGTAGTAAAATGACATAAGTGAGAAGAAAAAGAGACATCAGATAATACATCAAACAGGAACCGAGCAGCCACACAGAGTCCAACAGCACGAAGCAACATCAGTACATGGTTGCGCTACACTGAAAAAAAAGAAAGCTTCAATAGAACAGTGACAGCATGAAGTAACAAAACAGTTTGCACAGTAATGATTTCACAAATTCCTTTCAGCTTCACTCATGGGCAGGAAAGAGCAGTCTCCAGCTTCTCAGAAGTGAGTGCTCTGCATCATCAAGAACTTGCCATTTTATTTCTAAAAAAATAATTCAGTCCCTTATTATGAAAGATAATCTTGGCAAGATTTGTAATTTTTCTTTTTGCAGTTCTCTTCCTTTTTTTACTGAGTGTAAAGTTGAAACTCGTTTTCTTGTCTAAATGCACTGAAACTTCAACAATAAAAATATGTTCATGCCAGTAAATGTACAAAATTTTAATTCAATATTTTCCAAATTAACTTACTAAATACAACGGGGAAAAAATAAGGTACTCCAAGCATAAGGCCTTTCTCTGCAGTATACAGTGAATTTCAGCTGAATGGCAAAGAGCCAGTCCTAAGAAACGATTCAACAGTAGCCTTATGAGCTGAAACACAGACAGCAGAAAAAAACATTGGGTAAGTGGGTAGTGGACTTCAAATTTTGCTCAAAGGATAGTAAAGGAGGAAAATCTCCAGTCTCACAGCCTATGTTTTCAGATATCTTCATCATTTACACTCAATCCGTAAGGCACATGAGTGCCTGACTACATGTATATGATTGAAAAGTTAGGATAGCACTATAGTGAAACCATAGTTTCCATCATTCGATGCTTGACTGAGTCAAAGTTTCTGTAGTCTTAAATCTACCAATGTAGAAGTTTAGATTTTCCTTAATTTTCTAATAAGATATTCACTTGTTATTTCAGACCAGCTAAACTGGATAAAATATTTTACAACTCTTACTCTTTAATACATATATAAACAGACCAAGAAAAACAAAAGCTCCTAAATATTTACAACAAACTATGATATTATCTGTGCCAACCAGAAAGGCTCAATTACAGTACTTACTAATGGCCTTTCATAAGCACTCTATTCCTCTTTAGAAGTTTAGAGTGTAGTACGACCAGAATCCCTACTGAAATCTGACCATTACCTTTATTACTACACATTAATATTGCAATAAGACTATTGCATTGACTTAAGAGGGACACATGCTTCTCTGTTATCCCTCATAGCTCTGGTCACACAGAGATGCTGACATACCCCTGTGCAACTTACTGCAATCAGTAACCTGTGCAGACTGTCAATGTCCCAGTGACCTGTGGCTGGCAAAGAGTTTCCTAACTGCTTTCCACCTTGAAAGTTAGTTTAATTTCCATTATGAAGGAAGTAGGATTTATCCGGTGTTCACTGCAGCCCTGTTCCTGCATATTTGCTTCTATGCTGGCTCCTCAAAGCTGTCATCTTTTGTTCTTCCTCCTCCTCCAGAAGTGCTCTGACTGCAGTGAGCCCAGCCCTTCTCCCAGGATGCTAACTGGAAGTCTGACATCTGAACAGATTAAAAGCCAGAGCTGCATTTCACTTCTGTAGGAAGCAGAAAAAAGGCTTAGCTCTGCACTTCACCAGGACCCCAATTCCTGACTGTAACTGCAGCCAATACAGTGAATGATGAGTAATAACAGTAAGTAGCTGTGAATCAATGCTATGATGTACTATGTATGTAGAGGTAAGAAATGAATATGGGGTCCCCTGGTAGTATCATTCTGGAAACTAGAGTCCTGTACCTTTAAAACCTTGACCAATCTCCCTTCCCAGAGACACCTGACCCCATAGAGAGAAGATTTGTGTATCTGGTTTTGATGGGAAATTTTTAGAAGACTTTTTTGTTTTGTTTTATATTCTCCTGGCTGTTGCCCCTTCCAATCTTTAGGCAACGGCCACTCATCCCAACTCTCTCACATGCTCGGCTGTTCACTTTTCTTCCCAGTGCCTGTTACCATGTCAGCCCTCAGGGAGAGATCTGAAACTGAGCCCACCTGCATCTGCTCAGCACCTTATCATCCTCCAAGGTGTTATGACTTCCTCTATTTTGTCCAGACTACTAGCTGGGGCAAAGAAGCATACCTTCCCACTCAGAGGAAAAATGGTTTGACTGCTGGACAAGCAGCCATCCCAGTAAAAGGTCTGGGAGCAAAGGGCACTTTGAGTTGGTTATACACCACATGATTTTACTGTTCTAGATTCTACAGTTATTGCTAACAAAAAGTGCAATGACCACATTCACAATGCCATTGAAAGAACATCCTTCTGGCGCACCCTGGTCAGCTGAATCTCAGTAGTGGTGCTGACCAAGTCTGAAAGATTTTCTGAGTCTTGCTCCCGAGGTCTTACAGTGTCAAATGAGACTGGTAATACTAATGATCTTGATCTCCATATTCCTCAAGGCATGTTGTGTCAGCTGCTTTGACAGGGCTGACCCTGGCATTAACCCCAGTGATATACTGCCACAGACCAGCAGTTTACTTATCCTCATGCAAGTATTGCTACAGAGGGTTATGTCTGTAAAGTCTCCTGAAGAAATGAGTAGCATTAGTAGCCATGCAGCAAACATATGGAGCCTCAGAGCAGCTGGGAAAACACTGTGCTCCAGCTTTCTTCATGGAAAGCACTTTTCCTCTGCCAACTGCATTTTGTAAAACAGTTCAAAGCCTTTTACCAGCTTTCAGAGAGCTGCTTGCCACAGGGAAATGCTTGTGAAAGGAGTGGGCAGGCAGGCACCCAAACAGCAGAAGTCATAAGATATCTAGCTACATCTCCCCATCTTCCAGCTTTCTTCACAAGAATACTGGGAATAACTGCTGAGCGTGAAGATTACTAAGGTGCTTGGGTACAAGTAAAGCCTCCACAGGATGGCCAGTTCAGATATGAGCACCACCCTTACAAACACGCACTCCCAAGGAATTGTATTGCTAAATCAGTCTTCCTGCCATCCACTTCTTTCATCCCAACGAAATCCTGCTGCTTTTTGGCCCACTCTTCTCCTTAGTGGCCAAACACCTCCTGAGCCAGAACCCTGCTCAGTCTGTATTCATACTTCTAACTTCAGATCTAACATTCAAGCACATGAAGCCCCTTAGTAGGCTGAAAAGATCAGATGATTAGCATCTAAGAGCTTCCCTTTCACCTTTGTCTTCAAGGAGGGCCACCCTACCTTCATTTCTCTACTAGGTTCTATTGAATATGGCAGCTGAACTCCAGGTAATGGCATTGTGTGTACAATTTCTTGTCCTAGTTACCATAGTTCTCCTTCAGACTTAGCACCCTAGAACACCTCAGGTTAGAAGGGACCTTAAAAGATCACCTGGTCCAAACATTTACGGGAAACCAAGCCTAGAAAGAAAGGCAGACTTGAAAGGAAGAAGAAGAATATGAATATCTAGTCTAGCAATAGATACCATCATACAGAGGACAGGGAAATTCTGAATCAGTCAAAATATTTTCTTTAGTCCACTCAATATAAAAATCCCTCTCATGGGACAGCCACAGAGCATTTTCTTTACCAGCTCAGAACAGCATCATATGACAGCTACCACCTCAAAGGGTCGAATAACTGACAGAAATACAGGATTACCCACAGGAATAATATGTTCTTTGTGTTTCCTTAGTTAATATTTTCACATTCAGGAAGGGGATCCATATTACATATTCTGAATTATTGCTGAACATAAAGAAAAATTGTGAATCACAGATTTCCTTCAAAATAAACACAACCCATGATAATAAAGCATCACTCAAATATCGCAGTGACACCAGCATCTTTATTGAAGAACATATTTAAATTCCGCAAAATGCTAAAGGAAAGGAAGGGAAAAAAAAGTAAAGGTGCTGCTGAGTCCTACTTATCAACACATACAGACCCAAGAGATTCAGGCAGTAAATTCCTTAGAGATCAAGCCTTTCCTCTTTACCCTCAACTAATAATGATTCAAAATAAAAATTACAAAGTTAGTTTGCCACCAATTTATCCATTGCTAAGCAGGGGAACTTCTTTTGCTGTGACTGTACCACACAGGCAGACCTGAAACCAGGCCCTAGATTGTATTGGGCTCCATAGGTCAAGATCAGCATCTCAAGCTCTATACAAAATCTAATCATCAGCCAGTGAAAGCCACATACCAACATACGAAGATCTCAGAAACCAGCTTTCTGTATTCTTGACTAGTTCTATTTCCAAGATGTTATCTAACCACCCTGTACAGAGAAAAGAGGCACTACAAGTATATTCAACTGAATTCTTACAGTGTGAAAGCAGCTACTCAATACCCCACAGATCATACAGTATAAATAAATACATTTATTTTGAAAAAATCTAGATCTTAACACTTACAAATTGCGGTCAGGAGATCAAGTGGCATCCTTTCCTGCTAGAACAACTACTAGCAGTAAAAACAAACTAACCCAGCTGCCACATTTATTTAATTCAGTGTAATCCCTCTCTTCTAAACATTCATATGAATGAGAAAAATAATCAGATCTTAGTATGGAATTCCATTAATATAACATTAATTGTATAAGAGAAGGAATGTCTCTATGAGTCAAATTATCTACAGGAAATTAGCATGAAAAAAGTTGTGTATTTACCCTTGAAATGAAACAAGACTGAAAATCAAAGTAATGGGGAATGATCTTTACAAAGTGCTCTTCCATCAACAAATTATGCCAACACCTACAGGATTAAGAGAGACATGAGTGTGTAATGAACTTCATTTCCCTTTAGCACTATTAATACAGGAGTTATAATTCAGGTAATCCATTATATGAACACAAGGGAATGGCATGGCAAATCTGCAAAACCTTTTGCCATGGATGGGCATGCCTGATAGTCATATCCAGTCTTCGAGTGCTGTCAACTGTCAGGAGAGCTAGATCCAGAGGTACCAACAGCCATACTTGAAACAATTATGCTGTATGTCCTGGGTGCTCCTCCTGCAGCACTCCACTGGCTCACACCATACCCTGGTGCACATCACTACAGGATTACTGTATAGTCTTGTTTCTTTTAGCAGGGGTAAATATAGAAAAATTTAAAAATGAAGAAAATGGGTAACAAACTAATGGATGACATTTCTAAGCGGTATATATGCAAATGTACACTCACTCCTATGAGCACATGTATCAGCTAGTACTGATGGCATTAAAGATTTGTGTGTCTGATTTGTCCAGTCCCAAATCTCTCTTATACAATCTTTTACATCTTTAGTTAAATAAGAATAAGAATTGTCTACAAAGTGTTTGAGTCTCTGAAATAGATTAGAATTCCTGATTGCTATCAAAGGAGTGTTTATCAACCTTCAAAATATCAGATCACTGATTACTTTGAGGCAAATACCCCTTTTTGATAAGAAAAGGTGAATCCAGGTTGTACAACTCCCATCCAGAAAAAAAAACTGTGCTTTTTTCAATTACTCATTGTTCCCTGATCCTAAAACCAGGAAATATGGAGTCTCATAACTATAGTGCTGCAAGGGCCCGCATTTGCTAAAATCCACTGCAGTAATTGCACTGAGAGATAATTGTCATTGTTCCAAAGAGAACAAAAAATGGAATGATACCAAACTGACATAACTGAGGAAACAAAAGCCAATAATTTTCTGCCATAGTAATTCATTAGGGCAAGCACTATTCTTCTAAAGCATCCTACACAACTTATAATAACCATTTGAGGTTAACCTTCTTATTTTAAGGTCCTTTTAAAAGCCAACTTCTTTCAGAAGCAACCTAAAAAGAGATTTTGGTGCTGAAAATATTCAAAGGAAAGACTGCCACCTACTGAATCTTTATGTCCCTTTCCATAAGTCCTGAGAGTGTTTCCCATCCTGTAAGTACCAGAAAGTCCAACCTTTTCTTTGCTAAACTTAATTGATAGGACAGGATAACACCACCACCAAAAGAAAGCAGAAATTATTATTTTTAGCCTATTGAAACTTCAAAATTAATGGACATGTGACCTTGGTTTTTAATCAGTTCCATGATGAAATAATGCTTTGTGATGTAAGTACACTATCTGCTAAATATGCATACTCTGTAATTCCATGAAGCTAAAAATGCATTCCAAAACCATAGCACTTCTACGTGATCTAGAAAGACAAAATAACTCATTTAGCACCTGTGTTTATTCTTCTTGATTTAGTTTTCAAAAGTAGCCCAAAGCCATTTTTCAAATAGTGGATTGGCATATTCTTCACTTTACACTCAGAAAAACCCCACAGTTCCAATAGAAATTATTACACCATGGCTCCTTAGTGTTAAAGACAACAGTAACATTACTCAAAGAGCCCAACACTAGGTTGGCTTTCACCATTGCATAAATAGCATTTACCAAAAGAGATAAAAAATGAAAGCGCAAAATGCATTAGAAGTCTGTAACACATTAAGTAATGCTCCCAATCTAGAGATTACTGCTCCCTCCTCAGTATTATATATTCTGTTATAAATAATATCCAGGGCTGTTACTGGGTAGAATGAATAGACCTTGACCTACCAAGTTGAGGAAGCTTTTTCTTTAGTCTGTTAGCCCTCAAGTGGATACACTGAAATACCCAGATCTCCATGAATTGCAGTAATTTATTAATTACCCATCTTGTAAGCAAAAAGCCATAAAATTGCTTGAAACTGTTTCACAATAAGATCTATAAAAGTATTTTCAGGCAAAAGTTAGGGTTTGTCCCAAGAAATCTGTAATACAGGCTCTTTGTTTCCAACCCTTTATATCTCTGATATATCCATATTTAAAGAAAGAAGCGAATTTTTCTCTCTCTAATCTTAATAGAAACATTATGGAGCTTTTCTTAGTATCTTTCCTTTGTTTCTACTAGTGCTTAGACATCTTGGACCAAATTATATAATTTAAAGCACAGTCTTCATTCAAAACAAGTTAAATGGCTCTTTTGTTACTCCCCTTTTATCTAGTTTGCACTATAGATATAAGAAGACCACAGAGTAGGTTTCATGGCTGAGGAATAGCATTACTTTCTTTTCTACTCCTTTTATTTCAACCTTGCACTTATGCTTGTCATCAACGCACACATCTTTTACTTAAACGAAAGTTGTGAGAGTGTTTATACAGAATAAAAGTTATCATCTTTTTCTATGTAGATTTGAACTCAAATATATGTTTTAAAACAATTTTTACATTCACGATTGTCAAAGTTTGTCCTCAAAATATTAAATAATGGAAAGGAAAGGATACGGAGTATACCCACAGAAAGTTGTGCATGAGCATTAATATTAAAGACCAGAGAGGGCAACCCACCACATAATTTCTAGTCAGTGATGGTCTATCAGCATTTCTGCAGGATACATTTACTGGAGAAGAGCTTTAAATTGTAATTACCCTTTCAGTAACTGAATAATTTGGGTTGGAAGGGATCTTTAAGGGTTTTCTAGTCCAACACACCACCCCCCACCCAACAAGCAAGGACATCTTCAACTACATCATATTGCTCCAAGCCCTGTCCAACCTGGTCTTGTATATTTCCAGGGATTAGGCATCTATCATCTCTCTGAAAAACCTGTTCCAGTGTTTCACTACTTTACTCATAAAATATTTCTTCCTTCTCTCTAGTATGAATCTACATATGTTTAGCTTAAAATCTTTGCACAGGCCCTGCTAAAATATTTGTCACCATTTTTTCTCAGAAGCCTCTGTCAGGTACTGGAAGGCCACACTAAGTCTCCTCGGAGCCTGCTCCAGGTTCACCAAGCCCAAGTCTCTCAGCCTGCCTTCATAGGATAGGTGCTCCAGCCTCTGGTCACCTTTGTGGTACTGCTCTGGTCTTGCTTCAAGAGCTCCATGCCTTTCTTATGTTCAGGCCCCAAAGCTGGACACAGTACTCCAAGTGGGGTCTCAGCGGAGCAAAGAGACAGAATCATCTCACTTGACCTGCTGGTCACCTCTGTTGATTCAGGCCAGGATACGGTTGACTTTCTGGCCTGCAAGCGCACACTGCTGGCTCACGTTGAGCTTCTCGTTCACCAACACCCCCAAGTCCTTCTCCTCAGGGCTGCTTCTCAATCTCTTCATCCCTTAGCCTTTATTGATACTGTTTATCAGGCAATCAAATCAATAAGTAGATATCATGATGTGTCCCTTTCTTATGTTTCCAGAGGATTCATCAAGCACAAGACTCTGCAAAATAGTAGCCTTGAAAGTAGTATCATGTAAAGGGAGCCTGTTCATGGAATCAAGATATCTATCTCCATCAAAATCATCATTTAATAATCTGATAATATTTCTCCGGTCCTACTTTGCCACATGAAGCAATATATACTAAATATATCTTCTTATAAATACCCCTTTTCAGGGCAGGGGTAGCTTTCCCTTCATTTTAGAGTCCTTTCTCTCAGAAAAGCCCAGTCCATCAAAGACTTTAAAAAAAAAAATTCTGAATGTTCTGACAGAAATATACTTGCAAGTTTTTTCAGTTTGAGTGATTTTTCTACATAAGACATACTTTGAATTTCTACTTTATCACAGAACCATATATTGTAGAATACAATAATTTTGAACTGAAGCACATTTATTGTAGCTTTGTTAACACAGAACTGTCTTAATAAAGACCACTTTCTCCAGATTCCTGACCAGATGGCATGCTTTAAACTATAGAGAATCATTTTTGATTCCTGCATCAGAAATATTAAATGAATGCCTCAAAGTTTGGCACTGCAATAATATAAATGACTTGCAGACAAAGGAATGTGGTTCCCTCAATTGACATATCATATAAATAAGCACACCAACATATCATCTATTATACAACTCAAATAACTCTGACAAAAGACCATGAAGTTCACATGAAATGAAAAAATGCTACAGTGAATTCTACACATATATCCATGATCAGCTCATGAATATTGTTCCAGTCTTATCACACTCTACATCTAAAGGGGACTAGTAAGGTACATGATGATAATGCACCTAGCAAAAGCTTTGCTCATGGGGTCAGAGCTGGTGTGTGGAGACAGGCTGATAAGAGCAGGTATTAAGAGCTGGAAGTGGCTTTAGCACAGTATACACAGAGAAAAGGTAATAATATTTAGATGGCAATGTGCCAAATAGCAGAAACAAATCAGATTGAATATCTTTGTGGACTGGATTTTCTATCATCGTAAACCAAGCCTTACAGTGCTTCCTATTTGGCAACCTCCTGCCTAACAGAATTTGCATGCCTGACTTAAATGAACAGGTTCCTCACCAACGGTAGGGAGATACTTTCAGAATGTTAAGCTTTACACATGGGAAAAAGTAAGAGGAAGGTAGTATTCTTAGTCTGCTCTTGGATTAGGGGCCCACCTTACTCAGGTAAGATATTAAGCCTGAAATATAGAAGCTGCAGTTAAAACATGGGGAGATCCAAGTTTAGATCCTATCTCTGCTGAAACCGGAAAGCAGACTGAGTTTACATCACTCTTCTGCCAGATTAATAGCTTAGCCACCAAACTGTTAGCACATTCTGACCATTTTCCCCTAAAATACTCTCATATTGCTTAAAATGTTCTACATCTGACCCACTAGGCCCGACAGATCCTAAGTATTTTTTAGTCAGGTTACACATCTGGAAAACCTGAATTTCAGTTGTTGCTACAAGCAATGCTTAAGTGTTTTATCGAATGGAGATTAAATTTAACAAGCACCATAAAGGAATTACTAGCCAGAATATCCTCCCACTCGGGAAAGTGTTTAGGATACCAGTGAACAAGTTCAGTGACTTGCTGCGGAGCACTTGCTCCTTTATCTGCACAGAAAGGATATGAAATGTTCATTCCCTACAAGTGCCTGAAGCACAACATGAAGGAATTCATCATTTACCTCTCCTGAATGTTTCTGTCTGGGTGAGTCATGCTCTCCTCAAGGGGCATGCAACAGGAACAAACTGAAACACAGGAGGTTCTCTCTGAACATCAGGAAACACATTTTTACTGCGAGGGTGACTAAGCCCTGGCACAGGTTACCCAGAGAGGCTGTGCAGCCTCCATCCCTGGAGATCTTCAAAAGCTGGCTGGATGCAGCTCCAGCTCACCCTGCTTGAGCAAGGGGGCTAGTCCCAATGACTTCTAAAGGTCCCTTCCAAACTCCATGTTCTGTGTTTCGTTACTGCTGAATTTCTCCAGTTTTGAAGAAGTGGAATTCTGACACAGGGCTTCAGTAGCAGGATCACAAGTCTCAAGATCTACCTCCAAGCTGTCACATTACTTCTGAACGATCACCATTAGGTTAGTACATACTTATAAGATTCTGAAAATAATGTTGCATAAAGGGGTTTAATGTGCCAGCTATCCATAGAGCTCATAGTGGATTGCTCCCAAAATGAATTACAAAGAAATCATAAATATTAACCTTGAATCTGCACAACCAAAGCATGTATGAAGAAATATAAATGGGTTGGATGGAGATAAGAGAAATGGAAATTTTACCTTCAAGGATTCTTTCTGAGATGTGACAAAAAACAGAATGACAGTTAAACTTTACAATGCTCAGAGTAAGAATGACTCCACTGTATTTCTCTACACTCTGCTCTGATCTGCTACGTCCAAAAGAGATTTGTGTTTGATGACAGCAGGAAATGCTAGTGACATCATACTAGAGTCATTTCCCTACTAGAAAATTCCTTCAAGTTACAATGGGGATTTAAAATGAACTTCCAAGCCAGACTCGTTTAAGGAATGGAGACATAGTGCCTCAGTCACTCACCAGGCAGCGAAAGGGCATGGCCCTTCCAGGATCCAGAGAGGCTGCTGCAGGCCCCACTGTGATCCCTCCCCATTTAGCTCTTCACTGTCTCAAATCCTACCCCACACTGGTTAACTGGCAGCAGCTGGAATTACCAAGGATGGAATATAATTGCCTGCTGTTGTGTTCTGTGCCCTTTGCATTACAAGGCACACAAATTATGTCTGAAACTCAAGGATATGAGGGATATCATACCTTGGTATCAGGGCAGAAAAGTGACATCATTGCTGCTCAGTGTTCCAAGCTACTCAACTTGTGGAAGCTTCCTTCCTTTCCTTGCCTGCTTTCTGTCCCTGCTATCTCTGTCTTCATTTTTCCCTTTCTTTTGTCCTTTCATTCTCTGCACCTTGATTACTTCAAGGATATACAAAATCACTGCATCAAACACTAAAAAGAAATGCATGAAAAAGAAATGGAAACATACTTGCCCTCTGTGTGGTGCTGTGCAATCACTGCTCTGCTGCAGAGTACTGCCTCATGTGCCTACACCCTTCACATTTCTGGGATGAGAGCAAGTACATCAAGAAATCCTTACAGGTAGAGAGGACTGAGATACTTTGCCTGGTTAAACATTCTGAAAAGCATTTTTCGTGCCTTTATTTTACATTTGGTTCCATTTCCAACAAATACTGGACACATCACACTCGCTCGCTTACAAGCTCAGCAGTGACACAGACAAATTGTTTGGCTAGTCCGCAAAAAAGGAGCTTTTACACATTCCTCTCTTGCTACAGCCAGTCATGGCTGGCTGACCTGTCTGATGAGCATAAACTAAAAAAAGATGAGGCATTGGGGTTTTTTTAAATGCTATTAGTGAACCAACATTTACTAGTCTTGATTCTGACTGCAGTCAGTACTATATAATTACACATTATTACCACTATAATGATGTCCATAAATTCTCTAACATGCAGAATTCTAGCTTTCTCCTTGCCTTCTCTAGCTTAATGGGATATAGTTTTATCCAAGATAGTAAGAAACATGAATATTTAAAAGTTTGTGTGACACAGCAAAACACATCCTCCTGAATGGAAAAATGAAGATTTTTCTCTCTTGATTCAAACAGCACCTTTTTAATCCACATTTTTGTTTGCTTCTTCATATTCACCAGGAGTCACTCCGCTTTTAAAAACATGGTTATTCTGTGCTTCTTGCTTTAGCCTCAACCTGAACTACAAAATGCCAGAGGTGTACATTTATCATCTGTAGACCAGACGACAGAAGCAGAATACATTAGTAATCTGGTGACATCCCTGTGCCAATTGGCAGGTCTGAAAGGTTTTTAACAAACTTTGGCAGTGGCCTTCCCAAAGTGGTAAACAAATAAACACAGCCTTTAGAAGTTCAACACTATCTCAAATATGCAACAGCCACTATGCATACTGGGTAAGTTAACAGTCAATTTGTAACAAACACTTAGAGAAAGAGAAGAATATGTGTGGGAAAAAAAGCCCAAGCTATCTTCGTAATAGTGGAGAAAGAACAGAAAAAACCCCTCTCTGGGGTGATATTCTGATAGCAGTTGTGATTTGTGTCCATACAGCGAGACACGAAAGAGGATGACTGTTCTTGTCATCTATCCCAGGAAGAAAAAGAATCAATAACCAGGTAATATATCTTTATCATGAGAAAAAGGGAAGGAGAGGAGTTGCTTGGTGGTTTGTGTTAGTTGTTGCTCTTGTTACTGTTTTTTCCCCACACAATTACCTCTTAAAACAAATGCTGAAAGTTCAGTACATTCATAAAGGCTGTGCCTGTGTAGCATAGTCTGTATTTCTTAAGGTCCTGCCAAGAATTCCTTTGAACATGTAACAGAGCATCTATTTCTGGAATTATAAGTACACTGGAAAATCCTTCTGGGCAAAAACGAAAACAATGGTCCATAAAGCTCCTCTTGCTATGTGAAAATAAAAGCATCTGGTAGTGTAATGATTGTCTTGTTGACTCAGTGCAGTTGATAATCTCTGTTCTCACAAGTGCATGCACTCCAATCAATGGAAATTACTGCAGGAAGTACCTGGGGATGCAGTGATAATTTGTCTACTCAAAATATGTATTTAATTCAATAAAAGGTACATGTTACAAGAATATATTCAAACCCTAGCTAGTAAGCACATATAAAAGAAATCCGTGTTTTAAATAACTTTGAAAGGGGGAATAATTGATATCTTCGTAACTGTTCCTACTGATAAACTGAAAAGTTTTAAGTGTTTCAAAAATAAGCAAATAAATTATTTTTAAACTCAACAAATGAAGGACATAAATTAGACGTCACCTTTATCCCAACCCTTGGAACTCTGTACCAAAAGTTGTAACTGTGGGATTGGATGAACATGCTTATCAGTTTAGTTGTAGTTTACCTTTTTCTTCTAACTTAGTCTAATTAGACAATATCTGCATGTATTTGCAGTCAAATACATTTAGTCTGAAAAATTATTATGATGGTGTTAGACAGTTATTTTGTTACCAATTATCTCCAAGTCAAAAAATCTTTCATTTAAACTTGACATATGATGAATTGCTAGCCCTGAGGATACATTCCTGAATCTGAGAGTCACACTGTTCCTCTCCTCCACATCTCCCTAACCTGTCTTTCTGCCTTTTCCTTACATACCATCCTCTGCAGCTTTGTAATAGTATCTTATCCAAAAGTTAATTTCAGCAGTCTTCAATAGAACCTCAGGTTTTTGGCTGTACTATATTGAATCCATAGTGCCAGTACAAGTGAAAACTAGTAAAATTATCTTACCAATGTCAGAACAGGTAACATACCTAAACCCAAAGAACAGACCTGTTAGGAGTCACTTTTTTGCACATTATCTGAGGAAAATTAAAATACATCCCTAAAAAAACATCTCCTGCTCAAAGGGGGCAAAACAAGGTTGCTCACATGTTAAAAAATTATCTTATTAAAAAAGATATTGCCAGTCTTAGTCAATATCAAAATGGTATTTGTAGTACCACCTGACTGACAGATCAAGGAAGTAAATGCATGTAGCTAGATTTTAGGCTTGCACAGCAGCAACAACAAAAAAGTTTTATCCAACATTTAAGATTAAGACCAAACTGATTTGGCTTGAAAGATTTCTGAAGTATACAGAAATTAGTGTAATACTAAGCAGTCCTTCCTTACAGCAGGAGATCTGAGTCAGTGTAGTCAATAAGCTACAAGGCTCAGTTTAACACATGCTTGAGCATGAGCCTGGCTTACTAATAAAAAAACTACATTGTTTTCTGATCCTGTAACATATCTGTGGAAGGACTGGAAATGCTTCTACTTGGATCAAAAGATACAAAGGGGCAACAGATTTAAACTAAAAGAGACTAGATTTAGATCCAACATAATCTTACAATGAGGGTGGTGAGGCCCTGGCACAGGATGCCCAGAGAAGCTGTGACTGCTCCCTCCCTGACAGCATCAGGCAAGGTTGGATGAAGCTTTGGGCAACCTTGGCTAGTGGAGGGTGCCCCTGCCCATGGCAGGAGGTTGGA
The DNA here is from genome assembly GCA_013399135.1 of Heliornis fulica. Classification (NCBI taxonomy): domain Eukaryota; kingdom Metazoa; phylum Chordata; class Aves; order Gruiformes; family Heliornithidae; genus Heliornis; species Heliornis fulica. The sequence goes on from VXBZ01000890.1 coordinate 19,110, forward strand.
ACTAGATGGGCTTTGAAGGTGCCTTTCCACCCAATACAGTCTGTGAGTCTATCATAAAGTGGTGTTTATCAGCATCTTTACCTCAAATGCTGTGTCTGCAATCATTATGTTTATACACTGATTTTTTATCAAATGTCTGTGAAGATGACAGCTGTGATGGCAGAAAAGGATCCTCAAAGAAGTTTACCAAGCTATTGGGATCCTGTCTTTGTAGAGTTGCCTTTCTGTACAGAAGCATGTGGTCCACTGTCTGGTCTGCATACACAACAGTCGGGTCTCATACCACTACAGAGCCTTATTCCTTAATGCAAGCTGTAGAAACTGCATGGAGAACCTGATGTCCCTCCATGCCAAATGGTATCAAGCAAAGCATTTCAGTATGCTACAAAATATGTAAGATACAGTATGGCAGCAGAAGAATGCTAAGAAATGTTGAAATGAAAGCTTTATCTGACAGCCCAATATTTGCTACTGATGCATTGTGGTATGGAAAAGTATGTATTTTTCACAGGAGAAATACACAGGATTCCAAGTCCTGGAGGACGCTTTACCTCACCAGGGTCAGGAACATGTCCCTGCTTTTATGTGCAGCTATTTCTACAAAATTAGTACCTATCAGTACCCAGGATTGCTAACTACATTCTTTTAGCATTTTCTAAGATGTGAGAAATTCTCTTTGCCTCCAGAGACCTATTTGAAATATGCACCATGGTCGAAGAACAGAAGATTGAGTCCTGATAAACTAACTCTATGTCTATATGTTCCAGTTAAAGAAACACTCTAGTGCACAGGCCATGAACCAAAGACACAGCTCCTACTTCCCAGACCTTTGCATCATCACGGTTTCACAATACTTCAGCTTGGTATGTATGACTCAAGTTCATACAGGAAAACATACAAAGGTTCTAAGCCTGTAACTCTGCACATTGGGTGCTTTGGGAATACTAGCATAAACATCCAAGCATGGGAACAACAGAGAGATTTCTGCTTTAATATTGAACATTTAGGAAAAGATCTTTAACACCATTTGTAAAGTACCTTTTAAAATTACATTATTATATGCCTTTTTTAAGAAAGGCAAAGCTGAAGGCCATGCTGTTCATTAAACACTATAGATGTTTTAAACCAGTTGGTAAATATTGACCACATTTTATATGTATGCAAGATAGGATAAATATACATATTTCTGGACAGGAAACACTGCTAATCAGCAGGATAATATAGTTGGAACCAATGAAGCATCATGATTCATTATTATTTTAGTGTATGTTCCTATAATTTGCCTGCTACAGCATGAATATCTTGACCTGTTCTGGGTTTTTTCCTGCAAATTTTCATTGATAACTCAGCGTAAAATATGTTTCAGAATAAAAGTACTATGGAGAACATTAAAACCCCTTGCATTTTCCTTGCTTGAAAATCTAAACTAGCATATTGGAGTGTTTGAGCATCTCAGTAAGAGGTGTTGATAACTTTTCCTATTTTCCAAAAATGCCCGTAGTATAAAAACATACATAAAAAACTCATCAAAATTATTATGTGTTGTATTAATGTGTAATACTCTTCCTCACCATGATAGGCTCTATACAAAGATTTTATCTGCATCCTCACGTACATTTCACTCTGAGTATTAAAAAGACTTAGACCTAAATGGAAGAAACCTAACTTCCAACAAAGTCCCATTAAACTGGTTTAGGAACCCAGTCAACATTTAAAAAAAAACAAACTATAGAACTTAGTGCCATACCACTGCACTAGTGTTTACAGCCCAGTTAAATTGCTGCAAAGAATAACAGCTATCTCTTTATTTCTTAATTTCTTTTTATTTTATGATTGACACAAGATGAAGAACAGCTCATTGAACACAGAACCTGCATATAGCACTCTTACTGATTTTTGCTGCATGAAAAGAGATAGCAATTTCTCATTTACTAGATGTCATCAATTACAAAATATTTCTACACAACACTGTGGTTCAGCCTGAGGCTGAGCACCACCAGCCACTCACTCTCCTTCATAAGGATAGAAAACAGACCAAGCCCCACAGGTTGAGATAAAAACAGTTTACTGATAAACACTTTCAGAAGGGAACAATAACAGACACACCAGGTGACAACACAGAGTGACTTACCAGTGGATGAGAACCTGACAGAGACCTTGCACCACCTCAAGAGCCACACAACCAACCTTTACCTCTGCCCCACCAGACCCTTTTATAGGGGCTGGGTTGATGTCAGGTGGTATGGAAACAGCCCCGGCCAACTCAGCTCACCTGTGATGGCTGCTTAGGAAACAGTCCAGGCCAACTCAGTTCACCTGTGCTGACTGCTTGGGGAAGTCTTCTCCATCCTGGCCAGAACCAGGACACATCGGTAACTGTTAAAGCACATAGACTGGAGGTTCAGTGTCTGTGAGCCACTAAATCTCTTTTGGAAGGGCTTGTTTGTTTGTTATACCAGGCCTTGGCCCTATAATCTGCATAAATAACCTGTTACACAAGAGAACCTGATGAACTTGGCAAAGTCATTAAAAACTCAAATCCCAGCTGATATTCAAAGTTAATAGCAATGATCCTGGTTTTCAAAGACACGTCAACTGAAAAGATGAATATATTTACCTCATCTATAAATAAATGAAATGTAACAGACACTGTCTTTTAATTAAAACACTGCTGTCTTCTTCAAAGATCATCTGCCACATTAAGAATGAGCTCCAAGGAGTTCCTGGGGATGCTCCTGCTGTGGTGGAAGGAGGAGTGAGACTGGTCTTCTTCCAGCTCATCCCATGACAGCTTTGTCCTTAGCCTTTCCTCTGTCACACTGTCAGATGCAGTGAAGGAAGCACACTCACCACAACCCTCACTTCTTCACCTCCAGTTTTGCCTTCCAAAGCCTCATTTCACTGCTTCACTACCTCTCTGGAAAGAATATGTCTACACAGAAAATGTAGTAATACATATAGATACATCTCTTAAGAATTACATGTATGGCAAATTCTATTGCAGTGTAAAGATGTTAAAGCCAGCATGTAGATCTAGCAGTAAGTGTCCTTAAAGATATTTGAACAGGATATGCAAGTTAAAAGAAACTTTATACAAGAGTAATTACATAAAAATTAAAGTTTAGGTTCTATTTAAATGATGGTATCCTACTCTTAAGTTAAAGGTCATATATCAAAGCAGAATCACAGACTGGTTTGGGCTGTGAGGAACCACAAAAATTATCTAGTTCCAACTACACTGGCAGGGGCAGGGGCACCCTTATCGAGGTTGCCAACCTGGCCTTGGATACTTCCAGGGAGGGGGCAGCCACGGCTTAGAGAAAGGCAGCCTGTGCCAGAGGCTCACTGCCCCCACAGGGAAGGAATTTATTCCTAATATCTACTCTAAATCTGGTCTCCTTCATCTTAAAGCCATTACCCCATGTCCTATCACTATTTGTCCTTGTGAACAGTCCTCTCTCCAGCTTTCCTTAGATACTGGAAGGCTGCTACAATGTCTCTCCAGAGCCCTTTCTTCTCCAGGCTCAACAAGCCCAACTCTTTCATCCTGTCTTCATAGAAGAGGTGCTCCAGCTCCTCTTTGTGGGCCTCCTGGCCTCACTCCAACA
>VXBZ01000890.1:22876-46613 GCA_013399135.1 Heliornis fulica
CCTTTCTTTTGATGCAGTCCAGGATATACTTGGCTTTCTGGGCTTCAAGCACACACTTCCTGCTCATGTTGATCTTAGTAACTATCAGTATTCCCAAGCCCTTCTCATCAGGGCTGCTCTCAACCCATTCTCTGACCAACCTGCAGTTCTGCTTGGGACTGCTCAGAACCACATACAGAACCTTGCACTTCATGAGGGCCAACCTCTCAAGCCTGTCAAGGTCCCCCTGGATCGCATCCCTTCCCTACAGTGTGTCAACCACATAATACACCTTGGTGTCTTTGGCACACTTGCTGAGGGTACACTCANTCCTGCTCATGTTGATCTTAGTAACTATCAGTATTCCCAAGCCCTTCTCATCAGGGCTGCTCTCAACCCATTCTCTGACCAACCTGCAGTTCTGCTTGGGACTGCTCAGAACCACATACAGAACCTTGCACTTCATGAGGGCCAACCTCTCAAGCCTGTCAAGGTCCCCCTGGATCGCATCCCTTCCCTACAGTGTGTCAACCACATAATACACCTTGGTGTCTTTGGCACACTTGCTGAGGGTACACTCAGTCCCACTGGCCATGTCACCATTAAACATGTTAAACAGCACCAGTTCCAACACTGACCCCTGAGGAATGTTACTAATCACTAGTCTAAACTGGGACATCGAACCATTGACCACAGCTCTCTGAGTGCAAACATCCAGCAATTTCCTTATCCACTGAGAAGTCCCTCATCAAATCCATGTCTCTCCAATTCACGTATAGACTTCTGTAAGGGACTTAAGGCAAAATAAAGCCATTTTCCCTATCTATACTGGTAACATGGATTATATGCAGTTTTGAAACACCTGTATTAAATAAAGCTGACTAGCTTTGCTAGTTCCCGATGAGCATTTCAGACTGAAAAAAGTATCAGGACATACAAATACACGAACCTGTGGCCTGTGAACCCATCATCCACAAAATCATTCCATTACTCCATTTTCCAACAGAAATCTTGAATTTAGTACCTCTGAATTACTACTAAATAGGTAAGCACAGATTCTGTATATTTCATTTGTGAACCTGACCAAAAGAACTAGTCATAGAAAACTAACAGAAAACTATTTTGAGCATTTTGTGTAACTCAAATCCATTTTCACTTCTATACTACACATATTTCAGAGTTAATTCTTTTCTTTCCTTTTGTCTACAATATTCTTTTAAAAATACATTTATTTCATTGTTGTCACCATTAACTAGCACTATTTAAGTCATCAGAATTTTTGTCATGATTAAGATTCCTACTTGGAAATGTATCAGACATCCCAAGACCCTGAGAGTGCCAAGCAACACACCAAGCCAATACAAAAAGACTTAAAAGCTTATGATCCAGGTAAGTTTACTTATTTTGGCCAATGTAAATACACTTTAATTGATACAAAACCTTCTTTAGAAACCAAACAAAAAGAAAATCATAGAGAATCAGTCTTGCAGGGTTTTAAGCTCCTGGAGCTATCCCACCCATGTGCAAACTTGATTTCAGACAAGAGGCAGCAGGGCGTGCAATGCTAAACCCAGGGAAGCCTATTCCTTCAGTGAGCTGGAAGCATCCCTGCTCTGCTGGGCCGCATGGGAATACAGGCTGCTCAGTACCAGGCAGGCGCAGGACCCACATTCCAGGTATTTTTTTTTTTTTCCCAAAGAGTTTTATAGGAGTTGCTTAAGAATTTACTTAGTAAGATTACAGCATGGCTAGAAAGCAACAAAAAATGGGCCAGAGAAATCAAGTGTAACTAAACAGACCACTTAACTGGAGAATCGGATGTTCCATGCACACAGGGTATGAGGTGCCAAGAAACTACTATGTACTCAGGGCTCAATAGCTTTTATAAAGGCAATAATAAAGTAAGCCTTGTTTGTCTATGCAGCTGGCGAAGTCTCCTCAAGGCGCCGTCTTCCAGTTTCTACTCTAACATCTCTTCCCCCAGCTTCCCTTCAGTAAGGGAATGACCGTCAACTAACCTTATTAAGACAAATGGCATTTTAGAGTTAAGTAGCGAAAAGAATTTATGTCAGTAATTCTTATGCGTAAAATACTATTAAATTAACATAACTGCATCTGGACTTGGCTTAGGACATTCAATAAAGCAGTTACCACAATTAAAATAACTGGAACGACCACTACTTGAAAAAAAGCACATATGTAAGATGTGTTTACTCAAGGAAAGTTAAAATTTAATACATGCTTTGTATTTTTTACTATTAAGATATCTTTTGCTATGATGACACCATTGACTATCAACTAATTCTTAAATTAACGTAGACCTTACCTACAGATCAGTTTAGGATCCAAAATTTAAATTTGGACATGAAATATACCATGCAAATAAATGCAAACCTATTATATAACTGCCTACGCATCCCCAAAATTTCTTAGGTCTTTGTCAATTCTCCTGAGTGGTGCTACTTGAAAAACAGTCAGAAATGAAAACAAGCAGATGCAATTTTGCAAGTAACATATTAATTGCAAATATCATAGTTCAGCTGTACTCAGTTTACAGCTGCCAAAATCTGTTGTCTGTAGTGCTGTTATTCTAATGTTGCAGGTCAAAACCAGCAAACAGCTGTTCAATATCTGAGGATTTTACTAAATAATGCAAGACTATACAAACAATGGGATATGTACTGAACCAGCCTCAAAGGAAAGCAGCAAATGGGAAAATAATTATTTTTAATCTTGTTATGGATTAAAGGGCCATATTATATAAAGAATTTCTTATGAAACCTGACAAAATAATGCTATGAAACATGTAAATACCTTCCTCTTTTATTTTTTCTTCCTTTTTTTTCTTCTTGTGACAAAGCATGATTTCAGTTGTTTCAAAATTATTTGCAAAACTGGGTCAAATTCAGTAACTGGATTCTGCTTTAAAAAGTTTGGTTGTCAGATTTACAGACCAGATGAGGAAGTAGAAACTTCCTTTAACCCAGGACAGGGAGGCTGGAACACCCATGAAGACAGCTGATATTCCAGTTTTAAGAGGAGTGATGGAAGCTCTGGAAACAAAACTCAGGAACATCAAGTTGGGCACTTTAAATGCAGTACTTTATTATTTTTTTATTTAATTTATTGCCAGTTTTACAGAATTATGTGAGTGGTAAAAGCATTCACTAATCATTTTCATTTTTTTTTTCTAGGAAGCTAATTTTTTCCATAAAGGTAAACATGGTCCTTCATTCAACCTGTTTCACTTTACCAGGACAGATAGAATCACGGAATCACAGCATGAATTAGGTTGGAAGGGATCTCTAAAGGTCATCTAGTTCAACCCCTGTGCAGTAAGCAGGGATATCTTCACTAGATCAGGTCGCTCAGAGTCCCATCAAGGCTGACCTTGAATATCTCCAGGGATGAAGCCTCCACCACCTCTCTCCGAGGTTGAGATGATACATATCATGCGTTTATGCCTATGCTTATAAAGTGCTTTCTTTTCATCTATTCTGGTTTCATATTATTGGGCTTTTCCCCCTTTTCACAAAAAAAAAAAAAAAAGAGAAAAAAATTACTCCCGTTATTACCAGCTAATTTATGGCAATGGGGGTGAAACAATAATTAGACCAAATCATGAGGCATGGAAACCCCAATTTCAACACCGCACACTAGGCTGCATTTCAGAACAGATTTCAGATGGTCCTTGAAACCACCCTGAAGTTGTTTGGAGGTTCACCCAGGTGGTTTGGTCCACACTTGCCAGAGGTGCAGAGGTAGAGGAAGCTACTAGTGGTGCTCTGTCCTCCAAGGCCACCTCTTTCACATGCTCCAGAACTGTCCCAGAAACTGAACCAAGGTGGGGGAACTGGGAACAATCAAAGGATTCGCTCCAATATTGTGCTACTGCTTCAAACCAAAGTGCTAGGGGCAGACAGAGCCCAATGCAATTGACATAACTGAGAACTGTTTTGTGATGCTTGGCTTAATTACCACTCGTCCTGACCCAGCATAAGAACAGGCATGCTTGTTGGGTTTTGCTGTGTCTCCCCAGTTGTTCTTCAGAGTGCTCTGTTCTTTGTTTTTATGAATTTTGACAAAATTATCTCTGAGAGAGAAGTGCATTAGTTCTCTTTAGAATCTCATCTAAAGAAAACATTGTACTTCATCTGCAATATAACGATTCACTTTTTCTTGTATACAAGAGTGGTTTAAGCTCTACTTCACTGAACAATATAAATCCTCACTCATCTTTGAAAACTGGAAAAGAAATATTGTGAAATTACTACTTGGGGAAACATACTCATTTCCTGTATTCTCCGTGCAGTTTGTTTCCTCTAGTGATATGGAAATGTGGATGTTGTTTACCTTGAAAATATTCAAAATGATGTTTAAATGCCGTGAATATGATAACCTCGCATTTATTAACCAGACTAAATGCACAATATTAATTCCTGCAGTGGAAAGCAAAATCAAACGAAAATAACATTTAACAAACATATCTCTATGGGTTTTTTTTTCCTGTCACTTTTTTTCAGGTGGTGTCTGAGGAGATTGATTTGCCATGGCTGTACTACTACCAGCAACTTACAAAACAGACATACCTAAGGGGAGGGGGAGAAGATATAAGCCTGAAAAATTACTGGTCTTCCCCTTCTGGAAATGCTATTTCACCCCTGGCTAGCTCCTCCATACTTCTGCAGTAGCAGCCTCACAGAAATCCCTCCTCCCCGCTGCTTCCTTGGGCAATTACTGCGTCTCGTGCCAGGACGAACACACCTTTGCCTAGCTGATTAAATGTACCTGAGATTAGTAAGAAAAGCAATTTCTGCCATGTGCCCGGTAGTGAGGCAGAAGGGCCTGCAAAGGTGCTTCTCGTCTAGATGTGTCTCATTTGGCTCTCCTCTGTCTGACGGGGGTAAGAACATACTGTTTCTGGATTGGTTTTTCCTATCCGTCCTTTCCCATCTCACACATTAACGAAGACAAATGATACCATTTTTTTGCAACAAGGGACTTGTTCCTATATTATGTCTTTAGTAATTTCTTCTTTAAAACTCCCTCATTTACTTTAATAAAGAACATTACATCGGTATTCTCACCGATTCACCATATATATATATATGGATAACCCTAATGTCCTTGATTTCTCCTGCTCTCTTTCTGTGGCTTTTTAAAATTCTAATTAATTATAGGATGTTGGGAGTTATTAGCCTGGAGCTTGTGACATGCAAGTGATGTGGGGTTGGTCCTCCGTAGTTCTTTTTAAACTAACAGTGTATTATATTTTTGCAGTCAACTAGACTCCTTGGAGGCCCCAGTGGTAAGTGAAATTAAGCCAGGAAGAAAGCTCAAGCACTGGATCTGCAGCTTTCCCCACTGCATCCCTGTGGGGCTCTGTACTCCCTGCCCTGATGTGCCAGCATGGTGGGTGGGTGGCAGTCAGGATGAGAGTCCCTCTGCCCCACAGACTCCCTGGCCAGCACCCCGCAAGGTCTTGCATACAAACATCCCTGCACGTCATCCCGTTACACAATTCTTCCATTTATGCAATGAAAATGCCAGGCTGGCAGGCTGCCACAATGCCCTCACATCGCGTCCAACATCTTCAACTGACGGAAAAAATTCCAACAAACAACAACAACAACAAAAAAAACAAACAAACCAAAAAGTCACAAAACCAAATAATGATGTCTTAGGCAATAGGGTCCTTCCTCACAGGATTGCCCCTTTGGTACATCAGTTACAGAGCATAAACACAGCCAGGGAATGGTCCAGGGCTCTGTTGTACTCAGCAGTAAACCAGCCACTTCTGGCATCTTAATCTTACAATTTAAAATTATCTGATACCCCTCTCCCAGCCTTACTCCCATATTTAAAAGACATTCTGAAACACTAAATGCCTAATATAACTGGATTTTTTAACTCTGGATATGCAAATCTCAGATGATACAATCAAGGCTGGGGGTTCCTAAAGTAGTTTTACTCTTGCATCTGACAGAGGTCACTGTCATTGATGATCCTAACTCACATTGGCTATACTGTAATCTTACAGTAACCTTAATTATGTGTAAGATTGAATATTTTCAAGAAAATTTGATACATGATTAGGCCATGAGACTGAGGAACTGCAAATGCAATATTTGAGCTACCAAACACAGTGCTTGCTACAAATACTCTAGAGAAACTAATTTCTATCTAAATATAGTGGAAACCTGTTTTTTATACTGAAAATGATGCTGATATTATGCTTTGCCATCTCATGACTTTCCCAGAATCCCTTCTTTGGAAGTTAACACCCTTCCCACACCAGCTGCATTATTCTTCCATTTTTTTTAATAATGACGTATTTGAATATTACCTCTCCTAAGCATATGTCACGCGACATTGCTGTAAGTCTGAAAGAAAATGAAAAATGTTCTTAGCTTCATTTGTGACTTGCATTGGAACGACAGATTTGCTGGCACGATTTTTACAGCTGAGAGAGGGGATTTTTAAATAGTTTCTGATAACTATGGGAACCAGTAAGAAATACAGTCTTGTTGTGGTAAGATAAGACATACTCTACAAGGTGTCTGCCTCACATGTATCGCTATTTCTGGTGATTCAGTGAATGTGCTCATACTCAGAGAGTAAAACTGACCTGTTCAATCTTGCATACCTATATGTTAGTAGCCACTGTGACATCCTGTATCCTGTTTCTGTGAGACAGTACTGAAACAGGCAATTCTTCTGCTTAGCAGTATGATTTTTTAAGCAGGCTTAAGGTATGAACAATTAATGCCATTCCCTATACTGCCAGAACAAAGACCATCGTTAATGCTGCTTACAGGAGCGGAGAGCGCAATACTTTTTGGCTACTGTTCAGATTCTAGGCAGATTCTCAGCACTAAATACATACCTAAGAGTGGTAAAGCGTTATAAATGGGCAGGGGCAGCCAGCTCCTCCCAGAAAAGCGGAATGCGGCTACGCATCAGATGTCAAAAAAAATCCTATGGGATAAGTACGGTCTTCTAAATTACAAATCAGAATGATGTATCACTGAATAGCTGCAAATTCAGCATCTGAATTTTAAGACAGGTATGTGGGAGAGCTTGGTCTGGCATAATGCAGTGGTTTCTGGCTGGTGTTCTCCACAAGATGAACTCAGATCACAAGGGCAGAAGTGGCTGCTGGAAGACATTAAGGGGAATAGAAAGTTTCAGTATAATAGACAAAATTTGGCTTTTTTATTGTAATGAATATCAGGTAAGTTATGACTGCTTTCTGTATACCATCAGGGAATAGTCATGCGTCAGAAGAAAAGCCATTTCAGTTAAAGGGCACTGAATCTGAGCTGTCGAGCAATTATTTTGGCCTTGAAAGCAGAAACCAGAGTCGAAGGACAAGCCCAAAAGAAAATTGTGTTAAGAGGGAGTAGGCACAGCATAACAACAAAGCCCTGTCCTCTGTTCCCAAGGATGGGTTCATATATTCAGAAATGCAGTAGACCCAGAGTAGCAAATGCTAGGATTTACAAAGCAATTCACATTTAAAGGTTATGAATCGTTGTAAAATAAACCTTAAAACAAAGATAGCTTGTTCCAGGAATCAATCATCTTCTGAACAATTTATACTGCATTTTGGGTAAAAATTAATGTGATACCAGGAACAAGTATCTATGAATTTATATGGTGGCTGGTACATGTTCCACTAGTGTCCTGTCTTACATGGAAATAACTAGTCAACAACAACAAAAACCAACCAACCAAAAAAAAAGAAAATCTCATATGTGAATTATACTAGAAATAGAAACCTGTGTTTTAAGATCTAACAAAAAAAAAAAAAGGTGCATTTTTAAAGAGGCTTTGAATAGCCTTCTAACTCAGCTTTACTATGCAAACACCCATCATTCAGAAGACATCTTTTTACAGATTTATTTTTAGTAACTCCTGTCTGGTCTGGGAATGGCTACTGGAGGACAATTTATAGGTCAATGTATTTTTCAGAAGGAGACATCATGATCTATGAGCAATACTCCCAGTGCAATTAATTCCTTCTGACTGATAAAGGTAATAATGATGATATACTCAATTTGTATTGTCATAAGGTGTTTCAACTGATACCATGTGACCTTCTGATTATTAAGAAAGTAAAATGACACAAAGCCTGCATTAAAAATTAAATATCCTTCAAATTCAAATAGATTAAAACTTGCTTATTAAGAAGAGGTCAAAAGTCCAAATTCAAACTAAGAGCCCAGATATTTTATTTAAGTATCCTGAATACCACGTAATATGACATTATTCTTACTTCCCCTCACTGACAGTTTAGTTTTCTGCTTTCTAAGTTTAAAGTGCTGGGATTTTACTGATGGGGAAAAGATTTACAGCATAGACTTCCGAAAGGTTCATTGGAATTTGTGCGGAAATTTTACCTTACAGAATCAACAAATTGACCAAATTGTCTTGATAACCCAATGCAAAACGGGCTGTTGATTTATTTTAATTTTTTTTTCATAGGTGACACCAATGACCTGGCATTGTACAAGCTTTGTGCCTTTCCTCCTAACAGACCTCACCCTTTGTAAGAACTGACTGCTACAAAATTAAGTCTGAGATGGGTTTATTTAGCCTTCCTCAATCATTCAAGCAGACTAAAAAGACATTGAACTCCAACCTCTGTTCCTTCAAGTCCTTTCTCTACTGTGATGTCTACAAAAAACTGAGAAGGAAGCGGTAGCTGACAGCTACTGTCAATAGTGTTTCCAATATGGTTTTGTTATTACCTTGTGCTCCCCAGCTGCCCCTATCCAATTTTCATCTCTTGTAAGCTTTATGGAATAAGTTCTGAGTGTGCACAACAAGGAGGAAAATGGAAACGGGGCGATTATGGGCAATCTTGTAATAGAAAGCAATAATAATAATTCCTCCAACAACATTAAAATCCCTATTCCCATCCAAACCCCAACCGCAATGCCTTCCTCCTCCCGCAGCACACGATTGCCAATTCAGACAGGGCAAGGTAAAGTACTTTTTTCTACAACTCCATCATAAAAGCTTTGTAAGGATATAGGCAGATACACCTTTTGTCCACATAAAGTCATTGTATGGACTTATGTCTGGAGAGGAAAGAAAAATATGTTGTGGAAAAAGTCCAGCTTGGCCTTTAAAAGCAGTAACTCCCTTAATTGAAATCCGCTGAACAAACATGATCTGTCAGAGTGCAGAGTGCGTGTTCTGTTCTCCTACAAATGGGAAATAGAGCTGTGTCAAATTCTGGTTTTAAATGGAATTATTTCACCAAACCTTTGTTTCACTGACCCTTTTCTAGCAAGAAAATTTGTGGAAAGGAGTGTACACGACCAAGAAATTTCGTAGCTTACTTCAGAGAGCAGCTGTGTTTTAGAGGGAAACTCCAAATGGGACCTGTGTTGGGGAACCCCTTGGCCTTCCCAGTCCTGATTTGGAGAGCAGGAAGCGCACACCCATCTGTCCCAACGGGGGTGAAACAGGTATGGGGAAGAGTGTGCGCTCTGGACTGACCTGCCTCCACAGCCTGCCTGTGATGGAATTCAGGGTTCTGAGACTTTTCAAAGGGCAATAGAAAAAGAAGCATAGGCATCTTGTGAACACGGATATAGCCAGACACTGCTCCAAAATGTAAGGCTAAGAGTGAGCTACTTTATTCCAGGAAAAATATATCTGCTTATAATTTATTTAATTTTTTATTTATATTTAGTTAGATTTCCCCTCTCCACTCTTCCCTTTAACACGTGTATGAGTTTTACAATTAATAATGAGAAAGTATTGTCTGCAGAACAAAATCCCCAGAAACAACTGCACAGCCCGTGATTATTAGCTCTCATTTCAGAGGAAGAATACAGAAGGCACTAATGCTTTACTGAAGGAAACCCATCCATCTTCTCAGACAGGAGTCTGTCTTTTTGCGCTCTACTCACACCACAAAACACTGTATCTTACCGTATCGCACATCTCAGTCTCTAATGCATCTATTCCCTTAGCGAGCCAGTGAGGTGAGAAGTGCTACCACCCCGTTCTGCTCCTGGGAATTGAAGTCAGGCAATACATCTGCGCTGCCAAGTAACGCAGTCCTTGAGTAAATTACCTCACATGGTTCCCACACCATCTACACTGCATAACACCAGATCATTGCTGGTGGCTCTAGGGAGGAACAGGTGAGGAAGACAGCTGGCTCCATAGACCACCTCTAATATGGTGACAAACTTGAACTATCCTGAATCCATCCCATTCCTAAACCTTATACCTGCATAGTCTACAGCACGAAACATCTACTACCAGTTTTGTGCATGAATAAAAAGTACCGGGGAGGGAGGGCTTCAATTCTCACATTCAAAACTAAAGACACCCCCGACACCTACAGAAAACAACAGTAATAATCATCATTAGGTGTTGGGACCACCACAAATATTTGAGAAGAAACCAGAGGCCAAATATTGTGGTCATGCCTAAGGGAGAATGGGCACTAGGCCCTGTGGCTGAAAACTGAACACTTGGTTGTCAGGCCTGAGAGACCACCCTGTATCCCTTCTCAGTGCCTGTGCAGCTGGCCCCAGAGAGCTGCCGTGGAGGGACAGTTTCCTCCCAGTCAAGCTCCCCTCCTTCACTTGGGACCTGATGTTAGTCAGGGCTTGACATTGGCCTAGGAGGCTGCGATCTCTCCCTAGGGATGACTTACACAACAGAAAAGATTATGCAATCAATCCAAAGTCATTCCAGAGGCCACTGACCCAACACCTAGAATTTCTCCATTTCTTAACTATTAATAGTCTTTTTTTTAATATCCATCCTAGAGCAGTGTTCCCCACGCCAGTCAGCTGTTACGCAGCAGGAGGAGGAGGCAGTGATCTCCTGACCAAGCACCATGTACGTCACCTGCAGACCCTGTCCCTATGCATCTGGGGCACCGGATGAGCCACCTGACAGCCAGGCACTCCCAGTCCACAATTTGCCTCTAGAAAGAGGCTGAACTTTGTCAAAACCAGACATACGATCTAACTGCAGAGCTCCCATTATTTTAACTGACAGGTGTACAGGTAATTGTCCACTTGGGTCATGAAATCACAGGAACTATGTACTACATAAATGCAGTATTATCAAGTAATGAAAGTGATGTAAGCAGAAAGGAGTCACAATCACTGACAGCAAATGGTGACATCCAGAATGTCTCAATTGGCAGACTTAAATAAATTCCACACTGCTGAAGGTAATCAATGTATTTATATATCACTGTATATATAATATAGGATCACTTAAGGATATTTTCTCCTCTGTGGTCTTTATTTTCAAGTTAAATTGAATTAAAATTGAATTGAATTTAAACCTCATTAAAAAAGAGGTGTGAACAGCCAAAGTGAAGTCCCCATTCACTCACGGGAACTAATAAAATAGTTGTTTCATGCATGTATTATTTAGACTGTGTCACCTTAAAAGCTATGCCCTATAAATGTCATGTAACAGTAAAAGCAGGCTAGATTTCCAGGTATCAACAAAACACATCCTCCTGCTGAAAATCAGTGATTTCATATGTCAAACTCCAACAACTCTCTGTGCTATAAAACTCCTCGGTTCCATAAACTATATTTTATGGAACCCTCTAGAAGTATATACCCTTTTGATACTGAAATCAGTGATGGTGCTCTCTTCCTGAACAGATAAAGGAAATTGAATGTTGCTGCACAGCATGTTTTGCTTATTTTTATTCTTTGATAAGGACTGAGCAAAAACTGGGCCCCTTCATACTCAAGCTATATTTAAAATAACCTTTAAATAGTAAGAGGGACTATCTGCCCTCTAAGATAAGCAGAGAGTCAATTTACACTTTAAAACAAGTTACAGAATTAAATAAACATGTATCTAAACACAACTACAAAACCCTGTCTTTTTTCTGGTATGTCTCTTTCCCTTGTTGTGGGGCAGGGGGAGGGGATGCACACAGGGGTTTTTTTTTAGTCTTAACAGACAATCATTAGAACAAAATAAAGTCTGTGGGTATACAGAAAACTGCTGTTGTTTGAACATAGTCTTTACTTTTTTTCCCTCTATCCTGCAATATCCTTTTACACTGTAAATTTCCAGAAAAGAAAAAAAAATAAAGGAAAAAACTTCCCCTTTAAGAGAACATCTTGCCAGGTTTTCTAGAAAAAATACAAGCTAATGTTATAGGAAACTGTCTCCAGTTGAAAATTCAGTCATCCTCATTCATCACAACAAAGCATAAGGTTAAAAGTTTATTTGAGAACACTCTGTGGGTTTAAAATCACAGCACCAAAAGTTATAATAAATAAAAGCAAGGACTGATGAACAACAATTCCTGCCAAGCAAACAAATAATAAGTTTATTTCCATGTCTAGGGTGGCACTGATGCAACCTGATTACAATGACACAGACACTTTGGACTACATTAAATTTCCATTTTCACATTCAGGTTTTTTTATTTCATTATTAGATAAACCACAGTCTGACTACATATAATGGGTGTCAAGGAACTGGTTTCCATAGTCTGTGTCAGTATGGGACAAAACGCATGTTAAAATCTGGACTCCTACTGTAATCTAAACCCATGAAACGCAGCAAGCAGCTCCTGCCAATCTGTGAGACGTACTGCCCATATAGCTTCCCCTATTTTATGAAACACAGACATCTTCTGAGGCTCACAAACTGAGGACTAACGCAAAGTCAGAAGCCTGTCTTGCACATGTCATGATACTGTCATTCAGCTGACTGGTGGCCTCTTGACTCCTTCACTTTCAGAGACTTTGAACCAGAGCATGTGGTAATGATGCATGAGGGAGCTCAGATGGACAAACACGTGCAGGTCTAAACTAGACATGCAGGCCAGACTTTCGGCAGTGGGTCTCAGTCAAGTATTGCAATGTCCAATGCAGTGCTCTTGAGGTCCATGAGTACAAATTAAAGGAGCATTTCTTAACAATGCGTCATATCAGGCAGGAAAGCACAAGAGAAGTGGAACACTTGAGCTTAAACAGTCCTTAGATGTGTAAATAGAAAAAAAAAACCCAAAAAGTAATGGTAAAGGTAACTTATGAAAATTGACATTATGTTTCTGTTTCTCAATATCAACACCTATGTTTTTATAATAAAAGATGTGTATATAGATGTATGCCTCCACTTATATATATATATACATGTATATATACCTCAGCATTAGCTGAAAGATGTAAAAACAAACACAGATTAAAACTAAAAGATTCATTTCATTTCAGATGGCTGGCTAGCCTTAGTTATACATTTCCTGTGGTTTTATATATTTAAAGAAACATCAAAGGTCTTTAACAAGAAAATTATATTCTCACAGCCATAAAGTACACTCTTGTGATTGCATTAGAGCGGCTGTACGATAGAACTTCTTTGCTTGCTGACAATGGGTTTTGCTATGCTAATTAAATAAGTAATGTGTCTGTGATCTTTATTCATTAAAATTAATGCAACAATATCTATGTTGAAGGTTCATATTGGACTCAATCTGGCAGGCCGAATGAAACGGTTTCACTGGAGTTACTCTAAGCTTATTCTTGATGTAGCACAGAGCTCTGACAGCAGTTTCTGTGTGAAATCAGTTTACCCTTGCTTTGGTTAATATTATTCCCCATCAGCAAAACACAAGTATCTTCAAAGCAGGCAAAAATCGCTCATATTAAACAAGGCTATGGAGACCATGATTCTCCAGGCGACAGGTCTGCTGGGCGCGGAGCCCACTGGCCAGGTGTACTCCTGAGGCCGGCTGTGACAGGGGAAACGCTGCCGGCACCACCGCTGAGCTCTTGGTTTGGCTGTGGGCAAAAGCCGTCAGCTGGAATTAGCCCAAAGGACGGCACTGAGCAAGGCTTGTCAGTTCTAGTAATGAGACTTAAAACAAAGGGCAGAGGTTTTGCGTGTGAAACCCCAGATTCCCTCGCCTCTGGGACTAATTCCCAGTAAAACTGGAACTGCCCAGCTTCGTGTTTCCCTACGGAAAGGCTGCTCTTCACAAAGGCAGAACTGTACCCACGAGCATTCAGCAGGAGATGGCCCAGCACCGACAGGCAAATGCGGTGCGGGAAATAAGAGAAACTTGCTACTGAGATTTTAAGATCCCCAAATCTGTTTTGCTCTATGCTCGGGCCAACTGCAGTTTTCTCAGCAACTCCTCTGACACTGGATTAAAATTTGATGAATAGAAGCAAACATGGGTTTAAAGTCCAGCATCTAAACCAGAAAGACCTACTGCTATTGAGATTTTTTTTTTCCTGTTAACTAGGTGGGTTACTGGCAAATATGGAAAAACACAAGCTACCATTGATTTATGTCCAGCCATATTTCATACACAATTAATCCAAGCAACACGGAAAAAGAAAAGAAGAAGATGAATAGTGAGGTTACCTTAAATTTAAAAGACTGATTAGTATTTGGGAAACAGGCAGCTGACCCAGCCACCTCCAGTAGTATGACTCACAGAACTATTTCCATATTTGTATTATTTAGCATCTAAAGACCTTAGCTAAGAGTCCTGTTCTGCTAAGAACTTTCATTAAGTACTTTGAAATTATCTTCCCTGATTTTCTACAGAAAAGAAAATGTTTTCATTAAAATTTCACATGTAAAATGTCATCTTATGATTTTATTCCTCACAAAATCTAAGTATTAAATGAAAAGAAAAAAGAAGAATAAAAGAAAAAAGAAAAAACCCCACCTTCTAACCAACATGTAAATGACATTTTTTTTCTGGAGGAAAGCAAATATTTTCTATGATTTATAAAGGCTGGCAGAAAATTGAATTTCCATTGAGGTAGGGAGAAGAAACTGGAATTAACTCTTCCTCTAACCCTACTCCACATATAGTAAAATATAACATTTTAAAATATGAGAAGGCAGGAGGTGGTTTTGCGTTCCAGAGTTTAAAGACAGGAAACTGAGGCATGGATA
Organism: Heliornis fulica; assembly: GCA_013399135.1. NCBI lineage: Eukaryota > Metazoa > Chordata > Aves > Gruiformes > Heliornithidae > Heliornis > Heliornis fulica. The sequence goes on from VXBZ01000890.1 coordinate 37,787, forward strand.
TATTTAGTAATGTTTTACGGAGAAGAAATATTTGGAATTAGCAGAAGGGACTGATTTCTGGCCTTGGAAGCACAACACTTCACATTCTTTTTATTAAATATCAATAGACCTGAAAAAGCAGTATGGTAAAGCAGTAACTGGAATGAAATGTCACTCATCTGTAATTTTATTTTTATTTGTCTTATGTTGAAGTATTCCAAATTCATCACTAAAGACTTGCTTCTTTGTTCCTATTGTGAACATTCAGAAAGCAGAAAAGTTTATAGCAATACCTTTGATCCTAAATTTAGCGCCCAGTTCTCAGTTCCCCCCCGAAGAACATCTCCTCCCAGTAACAGCAGAGAGGGCATCAAGTTTTGTGAGCCTCTGTGGAAACCAATCGTCCTTTGTTACCTACCCTAATTATGTCTATATTTGTTCCAAACCCACAAAACTAATTTTAGTATGCCGAAGAAATGGGAAATACATTACATTAGTCGGTATGGAAGTCTCAAGCACTGAGTACTACTGGAAATGGACACAACCCAGATAAAACACTAATTAAGGAAGGTCCCTTGCATGTGAACAGCCATAAATAGACGTACAGTATCTGTCCACTGAGCCATGTGATTTTCCTTTAGTAGAATATACATTATAAAACACTGAAGAGGAAGGAGGATATTTTAATCTATCTGAAGATTAAAACATGTGTTATTTGATCAACCTGATAGTTTTTTAGAAAGATCTATCTCAGGATGTACATTGATATTACACATACTTTTAAAAGGTTTTATGGTTTTCCCATCACAGCAACTGAAAGCACCAGACACCAGCAATGGCCTAACAACCTTTCAATAATCCAACCATTCCTTTCTATGAAGAAATAAAAAAGAGAGATGCCTGTCTTTTAATGATGGAAATTTATGGGACTGATTATCCTGTCAATAAAATAGTGAAGCTTTATTAAGCTCTATTAAAGTTTGCAAGATTTTATTTTTCTAATCAATGTTAATGTATTAAAGATAAGCAGCATGAACTGTTGTGGTTTTTTTTTCAAAGAATCTAACACAAATGAGAAAATTAGATGATAAAGCTGGAGATTGATCAAAAACCTACTGAGTGCAGTGGGCATCTCTCCATTTCCTTCAGTGGGTTTTGGACCAGGACTTCAGTAATGATGACTTAAACAGCCAAATGAGGTTGCCCAGTCAGCGCTAATAAAGTCTTTATTAAGCGGTACCACAATTGCTGGATTTTATACTGGATATGTAGCAAGGAACTACAGCCACCTAGTACAGACAACAGATTTCCAAGTGAAGCCAGTAGCAAATCCTTTGAAAAACACATCCGTTAACACTTTAGAAATCACAGATGCCTACATCCATTGATTACACTTAACTCAGAATTAGTATGTGGTCCTTGGGGTCCACAAGATGATAGCCTTCTTATCCAACTACCTGTCACATTGGCTAATAATCTTCTTGTCTACTAAAATGCAAAATTTTAGCGTTTTGGTTTTATTCATGGACTTATGCAAGCTTCTCTATTCTACTAGACCTTTTTCTTCACTGTACCTTTGCCAGTAAGAGACAAAGAATCAGAATAAACTATGCAAAGGAGTGCCTTCCTTTACTTGTTTTAGATTTGTCACACAGTAATTTCATTGGTCATCAAGAAAACAATATATAACATAACCCAAAATATCTTTCAATATTCTTTAGTATTCCCTACTGCTTTCCTGCTCTTCTCTATCACATGAATAGAAAACCTTCTATTCCTTCAGATAGGAATCTTTTCACATATAAGTCTTTTCTTTTTCCTATTGTTCTCTGGTCCTTTCTTCTTTCCTTAATAGCTTTCTGGGTAAGAGTTGACCAAAGGCAGACACATTATTCATACAGTCGTTAAAGTGTTATGCAAGAAACACTAAGCAAAGTTTTGTAGATATATAGCTTCTTCTACAAATGGAGCAAATACACTGACTAAGCTTTTCCATAATAATGGACAAGATTTTCAACTCTATCTGATGCTCTGTTGGAGATATATACAGGAAACACTCCAACTGTACCTTCCAAAGTGTGTTTCTAAAATAACAGAAGATCCCATATAGTCCTGACTGGTGATCTTGGTAGCTCTTTGAAAATATGTTTTAATTTTGGCATTCCAAAATACATTTGCATTGACTTCAAATAAACTGTATTTAAAGATAAAATAAAAATAATTAATAGTAAATCAACCTTCAAAAACAGCTACCACCTCATGGTACATTGGAATTATGATGTATTTCCTACATTTAGCACAAGAAATAACTACAGTACTTTCTCTTTATGGCTTATTCTCAGTCTTCCTATGCGTAGGTATGTGACTAAATGCATACATATATGAGTTAATGCATAAGTCTGCATGTACACCTGTGGGCATATGTAATTCTGCACATGTGTGTGCAAATAACTAAGTATATATATATGTACAGAGAGACATTGCCAGTCAGTGAATCTGAATGAATGTTGATGTAAGCACACCAACTTCCGCTACGGGACCCCCCGAAAAAATGTCTAGTAGAAAGCAGACAGACCCTTTTCTTTTTTTGTAAGAGGAAATGTTGAGAAAAATAAACTCTAAGAGAAATATGCAGATCTTACTGACAAATTACACAGATACACATGTACATCTCTGTTACGCATACAAGTCGCCAGAAAGGAAATTCTACACATTTTCAGTTATTTCAAATGATAAAAGGTAATATTTCCTGAAGAAAAAAAAGTTTTCATCTGGGAAGAAAGAGCCCGAAAGCACTGAAGAGAAGTCGAGGATGCAGTAATGCCAAGGTGCTATATGGTAACAGCTGTGTTCTGCTGCCATCCTGAAATTCTTTGCACTGAACAGCAACCTGACAGACTCAGGGCTAAAACTGTTGCCAGGGATCAGTGCCACACAAAAGCATCCTGGCCAAACACATCCCTCTGCAGACACAGTGGCTCCATCCCAAGGTTTCCATCATACCGACAGATCTTCTTGGTGTAGGAATTATCCTTGAGGCATAAGATCCACTGAGCTCAAAGTTAAATCCAGCAGAGATGCACTGCCAAACAGATATAGGCAGGGATGAACGTACACACAGGTCCCTCACACCATTGAGGCACAGCAATTCTTACTCTGAGTCAACTGGTTGGGGAACCCAGACGGGTCACTGCCGGTTAAACCTCTCTCCTAACCCCATCAGTGGAAGCCCTTCCCTGTGCATTCCAATGATGCACGCTACTATGACTTCATTTTCTTTGAAACAGTCTAAACTTTTGTCTGGGATTGAGTTCACTGAAATTGGTGATGACAGTCTGAGCACACATTATTAAGTGGAACTTAATAGGTGAAACAGATACTGAGGTTTTAGGCAGCAGCTGCACTAGCTTTGTAAGAAGCAGTCTTGTAAAAGCGCTGTGATGTGTTTTTGCTGGGAATTCCAATAGTTTGTGCTTTGTCAGAGAAAAAATTGATTTGTTTAAAATATCTGTCTTTTTCTAAAGTATCCAACAGGAAACATTCTTTCTCTCATGTTCTTGACACCAACTATTTCATGGGGAAAGATATGAATTTACCTCAACTGAGAGTTCATGGTCTCATTGTGTGACTAGAAACCTGCATGTAAATGAAAAAGTGATGGCCTGCACATTGAAGAGTTTAAGGATTAAAAAAAAAAAAAAATAGAGCAGTGGGAGTTGGGAACTGCACTAACTTTAAGCACCCAGGTCTCATTAGTGAAGAACCCAGAAAAGGTATATAGAAATATGCCCATCTCTGAAGAGGCAGGAGCTAACATCACTAAGGCCTGCATATTTACATACACTTTACTGTTCCCTTTTAAAAAACATTCTTCTAGTCTCCATTTCCCTTCTTTTATATTACACTATTCATTCAGGACAGCTGGGAAGGGCCAGAGAACAGAAAAACCTTCTGACACCACCAACTATCCAATCACCCAGCAGTACCACCCCTTGTCTGCCTGCTGGTTGTAGAGGTTGTACTGGTCTTCTCAATGTATGAAACAGGTTTCTATCTTTCTTTTCAGAAAAGAAAGTTTCTTTTCACTTCCTAAATTAGGCCCAAAACTAAAAATAAAATGGTAACAGTATCTTTTGCTTTGATGAAAATCTAAATGTTTTCATTTTCTTCCTTTCCTCTTCATCCCCTATCAGAAATTCTATGTGGGTAATTGCTGCAGTTGGTGCTACAACCACTGAAGGACTATTGTACAACTGTGTGCTGTTCTTCTAAACACCGAATTTCTAAGCACAGAAAGCAGTAAGACTGATGCCCTTGGTTCATTTGTTCAGACCTAGTTATCGAGGCATAAATAGTGTACTGTATAGCACTATGGAATGACCTAGGAGTGCCTATAACACACAGGTACAGTGAGACCTAGAAAAAAAAAGGAGTGCCCAACATTAAAACAGACAACCAGCGCTATCTAATTTCCTTGCTCTCATCTCATGTAGCTTTGGCAAATAACCCAGGATTTTCCCCTTTTGCAACAGAACAGAATAGAGTTCTTCATGCAACTATCTTAGAGGAACATGCAAAGCTTGAATATATTAAAAAAAATCTCAACCTCTCATCTTCATTCTTCCCCCTCCCCCCATACCCCCCAAGAGTTTTCTTCCAAATAAATGTGCGTTAGTGTTTACATACCAAAAGTAAAATTCACTGCTGCCTTTGGCCTGGTTTTAAGAGCATGAAAACAATACAGAAGTGCATGAAAAACGACAGGTTAAACGATCTCCCCTGAGCCACTGTGGTTCATCATCTCATATTTAATTACATTTTAAAATAAAACAGGCATACTCTTTAACTGATAGAGCATAATGGCTGCTTTGGTGCTGCATAGATGTGCATATGAACACTTAAAGAATCGCATGGATTACTGACCTGACAGGCCATAACGGTAATGCAAAACAGCCGTTACGGTCTCTGATGTAAATTCTTCTTATGTCATGGACCCATGACACAATGGATGGCAATGAGATAGAGGTTTATAACAGAAATGTTGGCACAACCTTATCTGTAGCTGTGCAAATGGTGCCACTATAATTAAACTTTATAACTTGAGCACCACTAGATAGTTGCTAGTTTTTAATCATATTAATCAAAGTTTGGATGTTTCAACTGCCATATATTATCATGCAGCATGCACTGTAAAGAGATTCCCAGCTGCTAAAGATCACAGCTGTTACGAAACACAGGAGTACACCCAAACACTTCCCTGCAAGTGCAAATACAGTGCCTGAGAATCTCAGTCAGCTCAGCTATCCATTTTTGCTTTGCTTCCCAGTTACAAGGGTTTGACATAATAGCCACGGAAAAGTACTCTGAATACATTACAAGAATATCACTGAATAGTAAAAAAGCTTCATTAAGATCTGCCCCGTATGTTTCAGATTTTCCTATCGGCAGTAAAACAAGTCTACTGTCTTCAGCGATAAGGACAGTCAGAAGCCTGCTCTTTCAGAGGGAGGCACTGAGATTATTCTTCATGCACTGCTGTTTTCTTTAAAAGCCGGCTTCCCAGTGCTAGCAAGGAGTGGGTGGCAAAACTCTTACTGCTTTCAGTGGTCTGAGATTTGGAGCCTGGGAATGTTTTATGTAAATATTTCTCCTCACATTTTCTCTTCATTTGTCCGAGTGATTTACAGTTTTACTTCAGCAAGGAAAGTTTCCTCTCAAAAAGCTATATTTGGCGCAAACTGAGCGGGTATTGCACTGGAGCTGAAACTCTCTTATGTTACCGAGCGGGTACTGCTAACTACAACAATGAAATTAATCTATAAATAAAACTTGGTTGCTTACCGCTCACTATTACCCTGAATTTGCAAATCCTTGTGTGCTGCACGCCACTTTGCATGTGCCATGTGATGATACATTCCCACACTGGCAATATCTCCTCTTTTACAGCACCAGTTTCGTAACACTTTCTGTAGAGAACTGTGCTTTCCTTTAAGATGGGTGGCACAGGTATGTAGCCTGTATGTCACAAAGAGCCCTGTGAGGAATTAAAGGGAAAGAGGCATGGCTGTAATCACGTGTGACTGAACAGAGTATGCTATGGACATTTCTGAAAATTATAAGAGCTGTAGCAATGCATAGGAGTTGCTGTAGTGTTATTCTGACCCCTGAAGGATGGAAACAGAGTTAACTTCATATCTTTTTTTTTTTTCTTTCCAATTTACTCGGTATACTCTATGAATGTCAAACTCCAAACTACATTAGCAGGATTTATTAGTGCTTGCCCAGACTTATCCTCCAGAAATATGAAAATACTCATGAACTAATGGTAAACCAACTTGAAAATACTGAGTTTTCTTTTCAGACAAGCAGAGGAAAAATTATTTCTCAGGCTGGTTCCATGGCAAAATTGCTGTGAGTTTGATAGTGCGTTAAATCTAGTAGGTATGTGAAGATCATGTTTATCAAGAGATGTAAAACCCACTCTGCCCTCACCTCTCCTTAACTGAAAAGCATTTTAGTGAAATTTTGTTGGAATTAATTCAGAGTGAAGTGAGGAAGGACATAGGCCGGTGATGATAAGATCACTCATTTCAGCTGAGTTAAGATTTCATCAGGCTTACATTTTTCTGAAAAGTGCATCCATTAGAGGTACGAGGCCTCAACAGTGCCTTTGCAAGCTTATCTGTCTTCAAGGAGTACTTTTCAGCCACCTCCCCACCACCACCCCAAGCAGCCAGGAGGAGTGATTTATGATTCTATAATGGATACTAAAAGTAAAGCATGTCTCGATATTACTACATTTGAGGAAAACTCCCTAAAAATGTCCATTCAAGTTAAACCGATGAGGACTCCCGTCACACCTTTGCACTTCACCTGTTCACTTCTGTGATGCCTGCAAGGTGTTAACGGACCACCTCTTAGGCTTCCCGTAAATGTAACAGGTAGGTGATCAAGGCTGTTGTATCTGACAACACTTTTCGTCTGAAGTCAGTCAGTGCTCTGAAATCCAGAAGGAGCACCCAGCTAAGGCTGCAAGGCGGCCCCTGCGCACACCCAGAGAGACAACGCTGCCTACACAGCACACACTCGGGGCGAAGCAGCACCGGCTCAGCCTGGAGCACTCAGAAGAGTGGTCAGCAGCAGAACGACGTGTCTGGAGGTAGGCGATGGCGAGGTGGGGGTAGGAGGATCAATTTTAATTTCGGTTTTGTTCCTCCTCCGCTCAGCTGTTGCCATGCACTTAAGTCCCAGGTTGCCGTGTGACCTTGCCGAGAAGCACGCAGCCGGATCTGCTCAATGGGACCATTGTGCAGCCTTGCAGGGGCTTTTCTGGAGCCCTCTCCGCGGGTGTGGCTGGATTAGCAACTAGGGAGCCTCCTCCGCCTCCGTGAACTCCCTGTCCCGGAGAAACTCCGCCAGGAGCACACCGATGCAAAAGGCAGCCTGCAAGAGGCAAACCCCTTGTCAGGAGCTGAGCAAGGATCTCCCCTCCTCTGTCCGGGTCTCCATCCCCCTCCACCGGGAGCGTTACAAAGTTAACCCAAGTGATCGATACGGTATATGAGCATATTATTCCACTATCGGCGACTGATGCCACTGATGTAATCAAGTTACATAATAGCCGTCTTTGCACAAATACATCCATCTTCCTACAGACAGATCTGCATATCTTCTTCCATCCATTATGCATGAACCCACCAGCAGTACATAAGGGTATGTATTTTCACACACGCTATATAACTTTAGCATTGCAGTGCATTGCACTGCACAACGTCATCACTATCGATTCTCTCAACCTTCCCCCATTCCCTCTATCAGAACTGATTTTGCAGGGAAAGATTACCACCGTGCATTGCTTGGATCCCTTTAAATCTTTAAAGGCTGAAGTGCTTCCCCTGCTCGCTTCTGTTCCTAAGAAGACGATCTTTTCTCTCCCTTTCCTCCCCGTCTCGCTTCACATCACAACTAACAGAGGAATTAATTCACACACAGTCCCTCAGCCAGATGCATAGATGTATGAAATACCGAAGATAGCATCTCTGTTTGCAAATCTTCAACTCCCATACACGTGGTCTGAGGTTTCAGTAAGTAAGTTATTGGGTGAAAAAAAATATTTTTTGAGAGCAGGTGGATGGGAGGTTTTCAGGCTAGTGGCATTTACGGTGCTTCTCTACTATCGAGATTTTTAATTCCCCNTTCATTTCCTCGCAGGATTTACTGGAACAGTTGTAATCCCAAATTACCAGTGGCATTTAACCACCTTAGCACCACGGCACCGTACCACGATTAATAAGGATGGCCACCTTAAAGTTTAACAACTTGAAAAGCAGGATTTCTCTACCTCCATTGCAGCTATGAAATGCAGCAGAATGCTGCACAGAGTTGGAAACATTTGTTTTAACCAGCGGATGGGATCTGATCGCTTATTAAACAGATTCCATCACGGTGAGGTTCTTTACTACCACATACCATTTTCAGGCAAAAATACGACAGTCGGGGAATATTAAAAAAAAAAAAAAAGAAGAAAAATGAAAGACTCCTTGCTTTTACGGTACTCTCCCAAATCCAGAGGGTGCAAGAACAGAGAGGGAGAAGAAGAATTTAATTTTTTTAAAATCGCAATAAGCACTCACCAGAAGACCTACTGCAGTTATTCCACTCAACTGCCAATAACGGCTAGAGCCCCTCGCATCAGGGTAATGCAGCAATCCCGAAAGTACCCATTTCAATCACACGCCACCAAGTTTAGCAATGCCGGGCTTTTGCATGGATAAAATGACCTTACCCACAGGAGTCTCCCGAAATATCCCTCCGGTGCGATCAGTCAGCGGGGCGAGCGCCGGTCACC
>VXBZ01000890.1:48322-76566 GCA_013399135.1 Heliornis fulica
TATCTATTCTTGGATTTTTATAAGGCAAACTGTGGGCCTCGCTGTTGCCATGGGATCTTCTTTGTGCGAACTCTCTGAACTGTGTGGGAACAGTTTTATTTCCTTCCTCTTTTTTTTTTTTTTCCCTCCTTCTCCTCGGTAACTTCTGAAGATAGTATCAAAATGTAGCTGCATTATTGCCAATTAAGATTAACAGCAGCTGCAAGGTGCATCTAATTAGGAATGATAATTACTTCATGAAATAAATAGGCATTTGCAGATGTGTATAATACTAAACAAATGTTCGATAAAACATAACTCTAAGATTCTGATGCTCCCCTCACTAGACTTGATTACATTCCTGCACACAGGCACAAGGGAATAGACACCCCCTCTCTTCCATAGCTGTAGCCCTGCAGGTGCACACTCCTGGGTAGATGGTTGGGTCAGAGGCATGGCATCCTCTTACACGTGCTGCATGGGGTGAGAGGGTGGAGGAGAGGGAAATATCCAGCAATGTGACATAAACAAGTACAGTTACATGTCTGCTTGTGTACAGGGGCAAAGAGACTAGGCAAATATGCAGTTAACACCAAATCCATTCTGGCTTCCTTGTGGGGCCATAGTGAAAAATGGAAGCTGCCGCAGTTGGTAAGCCCTCAACACCTGGGAAGGGAAGGCAAGGGGCACATGTGTGATTTTTTTTTTTTATAACAGAACATGATAATCGATAGGAAGATAGTGTGCCATGCAGAGTCAGTAGGCTGCAGGAGAGGTGGGAGCTGTTGCAGAATTTGTGAAGCTCACTCGCACCCCACCCCACCTCTCCTTATGATAGCAGCATTCTTCATGTTGTATAAAAAATAGAAGAAACTGGAAATGAATGCAGCAACCAGTAGTTAAAATTCATTTTTAAACCACAGAAATTAGCGTGACTGCTTAAACCCGGCATTCAGATACTACTATGCTGAGTGATCCATGTGCGTGGGTCCGTAAAAAAGACATGAAAAACTTTATGGGATTCTCTTTGTGGATCAGCACAGGGCATTTAAAGTTAGCAAAATGACTCATAGTATCTACTTTAGAAATCTGTTTTGTGCACTTGATTTAGAAGCCCAGGCATGCTAGCCGCTTCGAGAGAGGGGTAGGCAGAGTTCCCAACTTTGAGTCTCAGCACTATCCTTTGGGGGAGCTTCTTTCTCACCATTGAGGAACAATCCCAGACTCCCAGCACAGGCACCTCTGTTTCATGATGTCAAGAGTCATGTTTGTGCCTGGATAGAACAACGAATGTTCAAAGATGTTCGTGCTCTGCAGTGGCAGAGAGTAGGAAGGAGGGATTTGGGATTCACACATCGGCCAAGCACTTGGCACATTTGTGTTCAGTTCATGATGTTTTACAGATTTCTCTTCCACCAACAGGCAAGTCATTTAATCTCTCTGTGCTTTTGTTCCTTTTCTCTATAATGTGAGTTAACACTGTTCTTATTCACAAGGGTGCAGTGTAGATAAAAAAGGCATTAATGTTTGTGAGGTGTTCATATACAGTGGTCATGGGAGCTATATAAGTTCCCAGAGAGGCTGATTAAGGGCCCGGCAGGAGAAAGGGAAAATGAAAAAGGATAGAAGCCAAAAGATTGAACAAAATATAATGTAATTTCTAAAATGGCTGAAACCAGACTAATAACACAGAAAAGCTGTAGACCGTTCACACATGGAGTACAAACTGCCTGCATTCTTGAGTTAAATTCATCCCTGGGCTAAGGAAACGGGGTTCAGTTAATTTCTCAGTTACTGACTAAATTGCTATGAATAGCAATGCAGTTGTATGGACACAAGTAAAAGAGATTTTAGATTTTTTTTTTTTCTATCGGCTGCATACTGAATCTCTATTTGGCTTTGTTCTCCCATTATTAAGTATGGCATGTATAACATAGCTGGGAGCTCCTTTCTCCTCATCATGACTTGAGTGTTTTCAAGATGTTACACCACAGAAAGATGACAAATCTTTCCTGTTTTCTAAATATTGTTTTCATTCTGTGGCATTCAATGCATGAGGAATGGGTTACTATGAATGAGTAGTGTACCTTGTACCTGCACTGTATATGATCTTAAGGCATCATGTCCCTTGAAATAAGGAAGAGGCACTCCCGGCATCTTCATCTATACTTAAGTGACTTTAAAAGGATTATCCCATTTAATGTGTATTATGGAAAGTGAACCAGTGCAGTTAAAGTAAACTTCCTTTTCTGAAACTAATACATATTTAAAAGGAAAGGGCTGACAGTATATGGTTCAGAAGAGCACTAACATCATGCAGAATGCTTTCAGTTAGTAAATGCAATCTGCTCGAATGGGTAGCACCCAAGAGCTAATACCATCCCTTAGCTGCATGGTGTCCTTCAAAACCTCCCCCCCCCCTCCCGAGACTTGCTGGCAAGTCTGTCCAGAGGGTTGAAAGACTGGCGAGGCTTCATTTCTCTACCTATCCGTGGCCTTCAGGCATTAAATAATGTTTCCATCTGCATACTTACTTCCCCACTATTTAACAGACAGTAAGAGAAACAGGCTAAGTAACACAAACACCAGTTCTTGCACATTCTCTTGCTTAGTGTGTATATCTAACTATGACATGATACTGAAGTGGAAAACACAATATTAGTTAACCTTGTCACTAAGTGTCAGCAACTATGTAAAGGATGTGCAAAGTTCCTCCTGAAAGACTGCAATGTTAGCTCACTATGTGCAGTGTGGTACCTCATGAGAAACAACTTATCTCTGAGGATGGAGTGATAAAGAGGAAAAGGAAGGAAGAACAGGAGCACCTCAGGTCTGCAGAACCAGCTCCTGGCTTTGTTGGCAAGACAAAAGCTAAAACCTCACTAAAAGGACATGTAAATGGAGGAGAGTAAATGAAGTAAGCGACCATGAGAGTAAATGAAGTAAGTGTCAAATATCTTTGAGATCTAACAAGAATTTACAATGTGTGTATGGAAGTGGGTGATAAGGAGCTCTCATAATGGAAAAACTAACCATTTCTTGGAAACACTATCAATGCACTTATATGTCTTCTATATAAGCTGTGTAACTAACCCTTTACAGCATGCACATTGGTAGCATTAATCCCCTGTGCACTCAGTGTTGCAATAAAGAATACCTGCCTCATAGTTACCAAGACTACTGAGTTTTGATTTTGGCTTTTCATGGCATCTTTATACATCTAACAGCATGGAAAACAAGCATAGTTTTTTTATTAAAAAAAAAATCAAAATTTCCAAAATATGCCTTTGCTTCCCAGCCAGAAACACCAAACAGAATCTGTGCTTACGTAAAAAGCTACATCTGAACCCTATAAACTGCAATCTCAATCTAATTACTAAACAGTTTCAGTAAACCAAAAAGGTCAGCATTTTATCTATAATTTTTTTCTTTTCCCCTTTTCAAAACAGCATTGCATTGATCTTATTAAAAAAGAGCTCCCCTTTTTGTCCACTTTTGGCATGACTAAGTAGTCTGGAATGCTTCAGAGAGAACAAAGTAAAACCTGAAAACTGCTATCTAGTTATCTTATTCTCCTTAAATTCTTGTGTACGTTTTATATTTTAAATTCATGCATATATTACAATTTATGTTGTGTGCTTACATATATTACATATTATATATTATGTACCTTTTAATAAGGTCAGAAGAGATTGTTCAAGAAAACAGATGTTTTAAAAAGTAAAGTCCGTAATTCCATGTCACATGAAAATCTCACAAGCATTTTCCTTTGCAGAGGAGCCTGACTCCTAAAGCGTACGTACCTCGACAGGGAATAATACTCATAACTAAGAGATTTAATCACAACAACTTTTGTTTATAGTTTTAACTACAAATTCTATTTTTCTCTATCTGAGCTACATATACCTTTCCGTAAGTGTAAACTTTCTGCGCTCACTGTGGAGCTTCATTTTCCCAAATGCTCCAGTTTTACCCTGCTTTTCTTGTTGGTACCACTTTTGTGTGACTAATCCAACAGCTTTGTGCAGAGCATGTCAGACAGCTCAGGCTATTTTATACAGAGTTCTGCCAGGGCCTTGCCATCTCTATATGCAGCTGAGACTTATGTCAGGTTAGGCATCAGTTGTAGGTGGCCTGAACAAAGCACTGCGACACCTATACATGAAAAGTGACATTATGTAAAAGCTAAATATCTTGTTACTACTTCAGTGGGAGGATACTTTCATTCAGAAAGCCATTTCTTCAAAACATGCATTTCATTGATTCTTAATGTTTAAAGGAGATGGAATTATATATATTTATGTGTATGTGTATATACACACACACACACACACACACAAAATTAGCTGGTTGTCCTGCAACTTACTGCTTTAACCTAATTTAGCAGGGGATAATGTCAAGATAATTAAATGCTCATCTCTTGCACATTTTTAATTTTGTAGAATAAATGGCTACTCGCTGTTCCTCTAGTCTCTCATTAGGGTATCTCAAATGAAGATAATATCCATCCATAAGCTACTTAGAACATATACCTCATCTATTTCATTAAATAGTACTCTATCACAAGATGAGAAAACTAAAAAAAGATGGGGTGCATTCATGCATTAAAAGAGATTTGTATGTTTGTATGTAAGTTGCTGCTTTGCTTTTTTTTTTCCTAAAGACCTAACAGAAGGCGGTAATAAGGGATTATTTTCCTTTGAGGATTTGTTAACTTTTACAATGTTCAGCAATATACAGCTCATCCTATAGTCAATAGAAAGGGTCCTACTACTTCAGTAGCAGTTACAGCAGGTCTTGCACTACTGTTATCCATTTGATTTTAAGTATAAGCACTATTTGGAGAAAAAGTTACATAAGAACAATTGACCAGAGTTGGGGGAGTCATCCACCTTGGCTAGCAATCTGTGTCCAGTGTTGGCCAGAACTGATCAACAGTAGATGAGAAAGGCATGGCTAATGAAGAGGAAAAAATGATACTTGCATAGTATACCTTCTGACTTCTGACAACTGTCAGTTCAGGGATTTTCTTTTTTTTTTCCATGAAAAAATATCAATCACAGATATGAAGAGTGTTAGACATTAAGAGACAAATGTAATCTGAATTACAAATAAAACCCCAAACCAACCAACACCTAAAGGAAAAAGTAAGAAAGGAAGCAAAACCTCTTTAGGTCATCTAGATGCTTTGTGAAAAACTGACTTTTAGTCTTTCAGTTATAGTTTTTTATTCTGAAAATTGCCAGGAGGTGTAAAACGTGCCAGAAGAGGTGGTCCCATGAGCCACAGCTCCCCTCCTGCTGTGCTGCCCCTCCGCCTAGGACTCTGCCCAACACCTCCTCCACCATCTGCTTTGGCATGGAAAGATTTTCTCAGGAGAAAAGGGATTTTTTTCACCACATCCTGCCCATGTGTGGGCAGGCCAGGGCTGGCAGCAGTGGTGCAAACCAGGGAAGCCCAGGACAGGCCAAAGTAGGCATGGGCAGGACAAGGATCTCCCCCAGCAGCCCTGCCCCACTAAGCCTGCAAGCAGCAAGCTGAGCCTGGGCAGGGAAGGTGCCCAGGGACTAACAGATGTCTGGCAAACACCAGGATGAGGCTGGAGCCAGGCCCAAGGTGAGTTTGGGACCTGGGAGGCTGGGCAGGGACAGTCAGTCCTGCTTGTGCCCTCAGGGCCTGATGCCTGGGCATGCAGAGTGGATGCACACAATTTACTAAATATTTGTTATGCTGTCCTGGACATCTATTAAAATCCTCCCATTGTCATGCTGAGATCCAATACTGGTACTGTTTATATAACTGTAGTTCAGGTGCTCGTCATGTAGTTAATGGGTGCCTAATACATATTTTCTTCCTGTGACTGCAGGGTCTCTTGTTGGAGACATGCGCTCAGTGCTGAAAGGACTTCTGCAGTGTTGGTGCAAGTAGACACACTGACACATGATACACATACACACATGGGTGCATACAGAGGCACTTGATTTTGTGCTTATCAATGCACTGGATTATGCAATCATGCATTATTATATCAATGCACAGGCACAATACACACAATGGAAAAAGGGAGAGAATACACAAGATATTCATTACATCTATGGCAGATCTTGATTAAAATATCTGGATAGGGAGAATATACTAATACACCTATACTATGGACGAACTGTCTACGATGGCGACAATGAATGCCATGTAGATTAGAAATATTATGAGGAAGGGAAAAAAAATTTGTGATACAAAGCCTCAGTTACCGTATACGGACTAGGTAAGTGTTATGGTGGAATATGACATGGCAATGATAGTTTAGGACATAATACACAGTTGATCTTTGATAAAATTAAACAGAAAAGTCACAAGAGAAGCAGCTCTTTAGTTTTGAACAGTGCAGAGGACCCAATTCCAGAGCCAATTATTTAAGTGCCACTGTACAATAATCACTGTGAAGTATTCAAATACCTGGAGCAAATCTCCCCAGATGCCTCTGAAAACGTCATATTCTCTTTCTGAAGCGTTGCCTTAACTATAAAGAGAGGCAATAGCTAAAAACATGGAAATTACTTAAAATGAAGTTAAAAAATACCCCAAAAGGTATAATGGTTAGTTGATGCAAAGGACATTGTTCAAAGACATCATGTTACATGCCCAGCAAAACAACCCATCTGATCCTTAAAAAAACACTAGCTTGATTTAGAAAAAGAGTAAAGGGTCTTTTAAAAATGAAAAAAATAAATTCTTAGAAATACAAAAATCACAGCCCAGTAATTGAAAAATATATGAAATACACTAACTGTAAAGCCATAGCAACTCTGACAAAAAAAAACCAAAACCCAAACATATTGAGAATCAACAAACTAACAGCATACAGCAAAAGTATTTTTAAACTTATTAGAAGATGAAGCTTGTCATCATTGTTAACAGCAGATGATCCAGAGAAATAGAAGATAACAGTAGATAAAGCATTAAAAAGTGGAGCAACATTAAATTTATAGAGAATGTTTTTATTGTTCTAGTATGCATGAAATAAAGAACACTGTGATGTTAAAATAGCTATTGCTACCACAATTTGATCTCTTTTTGGTTTGACAAATATGTGTAGTACTCAGAAAGCAAACTATCAAGATCACTATCAAAGTTTCTTAAAAATGTCAACATAATATATTAATAGTCTTCAACAAACAAGCAAAACATCAAGAAAGAGTGGGACAGAAAATAAAAGAAAACCTGAAAGAAACCTTATGTTACTGTAATAATCCATTGTGCACTCTGATCTTGAATATGATGTGATTAGGTCACCCTGTCTCAAAAAAAGTCATAATTAGTAATTAGTATTAAGCAAAGTAATTAACAAGGAAATAGACACATGCAACACATTTACTTAGAGAGATGGAGGAACTGTGAAGAGAGTAGATATATTTGATTTGCAAAAGAAAAAAAACAAACCAGAGGTAAATAAATACCAGTAGGATCTGTAAAGTTACAAGTAATGGAAGGACCAGTGTTTTCATCGTAGAATGAAGAGGCAACCGGTGAAATAATGATGTGGCATGTTCAAAACAGATGCATAACAAGTAAATTGTATAATTCATTCATTGCCTCGGGATGTTTTGAGGGACAAAATATAAATCAGTTCCAAAAGATTAAGTACATTCTTGTTGGAGAAGCCCCTCTTTTGCACTAAATAATAATCTGACTGCAATTTCCAAGTCAGGAAATGCTTAAACTGTGTACCACCAAGGTGGAAGAACATACCAGAGAAAGATACCAGTTTGCTTTACTTGTTTCTTTCACCCTTCACCTAGGCATCTTCTAGTCATTATGAGAAACAAGACAGTGGCTAGCAAGGTCTTGGTGCTGACTCCTTGCCTGTGAATATTCCTGTGGTATTTTTTCTTTTATGGTATAGGACTATGAAGGTTTTAGATTATTGAAAGAGTTAATATGCATTATGCAGGGTTTAAGCAACACAGAATTTGGAAACAAATGACAATGTAGCTTACCTGGGTTTAGGATACAAGAATTTAATCTTCTGTTGGTGTTTACTACTAGATTAAAAAAAGGAGTAAAAAAATACTCCCAAGAATTCCTGTACTGATTCAGTGCTCATTTTTACAAGTATGAATGCTATAGGAAGAAGGATTTTTCAGGAAGAGATCCTGAAAAAGCAGGAAATTCAGATTGAATTTCAGTTTTGTCTGTCAGACACTGTTATAAAAGATATTGAGCCATATTAGGTATTCCAGTCAGTTCAAAATGATACAAGTTACACTCTCACTTTTTTAAAAATCAGTTTATTCCTGTTCTACAGCCTGTAACCTTACTAGCAGAGTTGCTAGTATTTCGGGAAGGCTAAAAATGCTGTTTGTAGGACAAAAAGCTTCCCAACATTCCCTTAGTTCCAGAGGAATAGAAAAGGCATTTGTGGATGATAGCAGTGTGGCAGAGTATCAGCAGCAAAGAGGTTAAAGAAATCTGGTTTTAACATGGGTGCGGGACAGGTGGTAGGGCATTTTGTTGCTGTCTGAATCTTTCTTCCAACCTTCAGAGAAACATGAGAGTCTCAGTGGAAGAATATTTTATGCCACTGAAATACTATGTGGTTACAGGACAATTTTACAGCATAAACAAATTTGAGGCTTCACACAGATTAGAAAGGGGAGCAGCTTTTCCTTATGTGAATCTATAAAGAATTTTGTCAAACTTTTGTTATCCATATTCTGACATTGAGATTTCCCAGATCCAACATTTTCTGTCTTTTGTCTTTATTTCTTATGTTAAATATTCTCTTGAAATAAGAAGCAGCGTAAAGAAATGCTAAAATTTTAGTATGATTGTAACAGAAGATCTGCGACAGCACAGAGAGCAAGCTGCAGGCGATGAAAAATGGAGGTTCAGCAGTTACTAAGATTTACAAGAACACTCCTGTATAACTTTGTTCTGTAACCTTGGATGAAATATAACTTCCATATCAATGTGTAGTTTTGCCTTTGCTTTATCTTAAAAATATCAGTTTGTTTCAAAGGCCGTTGTTCTTTGCTCTGGGGTGGGGAGGGGGAGGGCAAGAAGCTGCTGCTAGAGAGAGCAACAGTGACGGTGTATTGTTTCCTGAAAGAAGAGAGGCAACGGTAAATGCAAAGGAGAAAGTTTTGTTTTCAGTGGTGGAGATAGATGGATCAAAATGAGAAAGAAGAATAAAGGCAGGGGAAAGTTGTGGGGTCTGAAATGAGGGCAATGTGATCTGAATGTTGATCAAGAGGCATTGACAAGATGAAAGATGTCTCTCTGATGCGTTCTCACCCTCTCATTTCCAGTGTGTAAAATCTGTCCCATTGACACTCTTGCGCTTTTTTTTTACCACAAAACTGGAAAAAGTGGGATTCAAAATCAGCAGTGGGAGCACAGCTCCTGTGGCAGATAGTTGCCAAGTGAAAGGGCTCAGCAGTTGCCTCCTATTCTCCCGCACTTACTGAGACTCTTTAGTCCATGGAACTGGACTTTGAGAACTCTTATTTGCGTAAGTCAGGCTGATTGTAAGGAAGGTCTATGAGGCTTTGAGCTAGAAGTTCACATCCACTTTCCAGGGAAACATGGTATAAATACATTAGGTATTTTATTTATATGCAATTTAAGTTTATTCATAATGTAATATTGTTTTCTATTGGATGTCAGCACTCAGAGGAAATCCTATTGAGAAACAAAAGCCAACAGAGAAACCCAACCAAGAAATGTGCAGACATGTCATATTTGAAAATAAAAGGTTGACAAAATTTAAAACAATATACAACACTTTTGTATTAGGTACATGGAGAACTGCTGGAGGTCTTGCATTGGGGAAATTCTCACCTTCCAGTCGTTGAGCCATTGGCTTTGATGGCAGTTCCTTTCAAAGCTTCAGGGTCTTCTAGATGAGTGCAGCTGGTTCTCTGAACATTGTGTATTCTCCCAGTCAATTGTTTTTCACAGTGTAGATCCAAACATAGTGATATACATCAGTATGTGAATAACATGGACATAAATGGGTTGTCGTATTGTGAAGTATGCAATATACATGCCTTAAAATTGTACAGTGAGATAGTTTTCTAAAGTTGAGATGCTATCTGAGGTAGTACCATCTTGCTGAGGTACTGCCATAATGTTTTGGGTTTTTTTAACTCCACCTACTCTGTAGTGATGCTACATGGAAACTGTGATTACATTGAAATCAGTGATGAAAATCAGGGTAACCAAGGTGCTATTTCAAATCCTGCACTGCTTCATAAAAGTCCTGTTCACCTTTCTGGCTAATTTGCCTGACTAATAAGTAAAGAGTAAAAATTAAATTATACATTTATTTGCACAATGTATAGGAGTCTTGAGGTTTAGTTAGTTAATACTTGTGTAGCTTTTCATAAAGGTAAAGTCCGTTTGATAAATGTTGCATATTAAACAGTAAAAAGTAGGCAAAGAGCTTAGAATTTTTCAAAGAAAGTTATGGTACTTTTCCTGAAATTCAGTAGAACTTGGATGCAGTAAAGTCTGATATACTGAGATGCTTGAATCAAAATAATTGAATTGGTTTTAATTAGCTGTTACCTTGAGATATATCCATGCGTAAACTGTTATTTCAGCATTAGAGAAAAAAAAAAAGTTGTATAAATTTGCCTGAGTGCAGATTTGAAAAATAGATATGACTGTGGTGGATGCAAAATTGTTAAGGACCCAAACAGAGTTGTTAACCTGTAGGCTTGGTGCATCAGACTTCTGGGTTCTATGAAGAGACTCTATCTTTGCTTCCTCCTTTCTGAGAGCCTTGGAAAGCAAGGTTCACTGCTGATGGTGGCTGTGTGGTAATGCAGATATCTGGAAATGCATTGAGCCTGGGCCCTTCATCTTTTGAGGAATAAAATTCAAAATTAAACATTCTACTGAGAAGCATAAATTTGCTTAGTAGAGACTAAAAGTGCCTAACTTTCTACTCTCCTTCTATTTCTCCTACTTGAGATCAGTGTGTAACAGTGCTGTCAGTAACCTCAATCTGGTCACACCTGTGCTGAAAAAGCCATTAATTACAAAAAAAGCTGATTACTTCAATGCAACCATTCATATATTACTATAATTAGGACATTCTCATCTTTGTTATTAAGTATGTTTTGAAGACAAGGATGATACAGCCAAAAAAACTACCAACCAAAGTCAGTTTCTTTGGAGTAATGCCTATTCATGTTGTCAATTCTGAACTAAATACCTGTCAGGTGGAAGGACAAATTCAATCAGTGTTAAAAGGCAGGTTCTCATCAAATCTACTGTTGTTCTGTCTTCTATTTCAAATTATAATAAGGATAATTAAAATTCTTGCCAGAAGAACCAACAAAACCCCACCAAAAAACAAACCCAAACAAAACAAAGCCCCAAACACTGAAACAAAACAAAAAAATAAAAAAAAAAAAAGCCACCCAGAAATCACAAAAAATTGGGGGTTTTGCTTTTTTTTACAACTGTACCTTTTTTTTAAGGTTTGGTAAGAAAGCCGTTAACTAGCAATGCATTTTCTCAGGATGTGTGGGTTTAGAGTTCATGTGTCAGTGAACACTTTGTATTTCCAATATTTTGCTACCTCTGGTCAGTTCATTTACACTGTATCACACACATTTCCATATTGTGTAGTAGGGATCTCTTCTTGCTGGCACACAGAGATGCAGTAGAGAAGGACTTAACAGTAATGATAAATTGAAGGATTATAGAATGAGAGTTGTTTTCAGGTCATTTGTTTCCTCTCTTTTGTTTCATTTTCTTGCAGTTCTTCCCCACAACATCTCTCTCACATGTTTAATTTGTGTGGTTTGACATTACATTAAAAATAAAACCACTAAAATAAATGACTGAGATTTTGCTGCCAGGTTGTTCTGAATCTATGACTTACGTTTTACCACATCTTTATGAATTTTTAAACCAGAAATACTTATATTAAAACCACCAAACAAAACTAAAAATACAAACCGAAAACAAAACCAAACCCCAACTTCTCCACAAATCAAAATATAGTTTAGTGGTATATCAGCAATGATGGTAACAGTTTCAGATATTTCCTCAAGGGTTTATAGTGTAATCCAAATACACACATACATGCATATATAGAAAAATTATATGACAGTTTCTTAAGAGAAAAAGTGCAACATTCTTGAGCTTGACTTCTATTTTAAATAGAGACATGACTATCATTAATAATGACAGTGAAAGTATTGAGCTTCTTTGTGAGAGCATCACAAACTGAATAGTTACTTAAATTAGTTTTAAAAGATTTGTCAAAATTAATACCAAGAAAACTTTGCAATGTATTGCAGCAAATTAAAACAAATTTTTTGCCACCACAATTTGTGATGCTAACTCTGGTAATTAGGGCAGAACTAATCTTCTATAACTTTAGGCACTCAGAGTGTTGTCATCGTCCTGAGCTCGTCATCCAGACTACTTTCCTACTTTCCGTAGGCACTGGGGAGAAACAGATGATGCTTTAAAACAATTGACTTCACTGTAGTGTAGACATCTTAAGTGATTCTCACCATTGAATGACCTGTTTCACCTTCTCAAATACACAGGAAAATGGATGAAAGGCTTTGAAATAGGAGGCGTAAGACAGATGCCTAAATCTGTGTGAGGTTATTCCTATCGTTAAAATGTAAAGAGGATGTAAAATAATAAGTAGAGATAAACTTGTAAATTTAGAGTAAGGCATTACAGATAAAAAGGCGATTTTTCAATAGTTCCTGGTACCTTGTAGTCTTTCAGGAGTTTTTTTTTTTACAAGACACTAGACGAATGGATTCTTAGGAGTCAGAAATTGAAACAGTGCTTGCACACACAACCTGGTCAAAGAAAACTTCTGCTTTGTATGGTCAGCTGACACCTTTTCAGGCAGTTATGTTACCTAAACCATTTCAATGTGAATGTGTTTAGGCAATGACCAAATTCCACCACTTTTTCTCATTTCCTCCATTTGTCTCACATGTAATGTATCTGACATAGTCAAATAAGCAACATCTTATTAAGCTGTTAAGCTTAAGTAGCAGCTGTTACTTTCCATCAGGGTTATGACACTTTGGCTGGTATATTTTAATTACTTAGAATAGATCTTAGTTTCTTTCTCTCTTCTAAGTGGCAATTCTTCAGTGCAATTCTTTAAGTCTGAATTGTTCAATAGGACAAGAAAACAAAATTGGAAATTTTCATCAATAAGGAATATTTATTGAATCACTTTCCCTCTTTTCCAGACCGAACTTGGATTTGTGCTCAAACTATTTATTTAGCTTCAGAGAGGATCACGCTTCAGTAAGGGTGAAGGACTGATAGGAATCTGCACTTGTAAACAAAGTATGATACTGGAGATAATACTTCCATATCATATATGGCTTCTAAGGGCATCTATGCCTATTGTTTCTTTGTTAGGAAATTAGTAATCTTTAAAGCTGTTTTACTACTTGAGATTATACTTATTACTGTATCTTTTCCCCAGCAGCCATATTTGCAGATTTTTTCCATGGGAAAAGGATCTCTATTTTTTAGGGAATATTTCACCTTTTTACATAAGAGCCAAGAAAAAACCAAAACCAATTAATAAACCTTCCTACAAATTTTCCTCCTCAACTAAAGGACAACAGGGCATATATTGAAGGAATTTTCAACTAAGCTACAGTCTGCCAATAAACTTCCAATTTAATGGATACTGAAGAAATAGAGACATCAAAGCTAAGGTTGTAACTCATTTGTCAAAAAAGTGGCTGACAGACCTTAAAATATCTTTGCATAGTAATCAATCTCCTTTTCTCACACAACTATACTTGTTTTTTGTTTCTTGTGGTTTCAACTATTTCATAATTAATTGATTTTTATAAAGCTTGGTTAATTATAATTTGCTGGTAAAAGTAGCAAGTTTAGAGTAAGGTAGAGAGAGACTTTTGTGTTAAACAGGCAGAGAAAAACATTTTTTTAAAAAAAAAAAGCATATGCTTATCATCAGGAGCAGAGGTCTTGAAAGAGTAAAGGAAATTAAGGAAAGTCATAGTTCATATTTCAAATATTTGTAAAGGCTTCTTCCTTACCTTTCAAGTCTGAACATGAGTGAACACATGCACTTATATTTAATTAATCTGATGTTTCACCAGATTTAGGGTGAAATGTGGTGGAAAGGGCACTCTTAGAAAGAAATTCCACTGTCTTCACAGGAGAAGTTGTTGGAAAATAAACAGGTGAAACACAGCTATGAGGTAGAGGTATTGTGAAGGTGCAGGTCCTCTGCTAGCAATGTCTATCAAATTAAAGTTGTACTTCACCTTGCCAAAAAGAAAGCCAAAATGGAGACATGGAGAGTAAAATAAATACAAAGCCTTGTTTTAGAAACCTACAAGGTGTTGTTCAAGGTAATTAAAAGCTGAAGTGACATGATAACTGAGACAAAGTGACAACAGTTTTGCAGTTTGGTCTTCCCCATCAGTAATATTTAGAGCGTACACACTTGTGTTGGTTCCCTTCTCAAGTTGCTGAGCCTTCCCATTTCTCTGATTCCTATGATACCTAAATTTCCAGTACGCTTTGTGAGAGTGCTGACACTTTTCATTCATATCCCTAAGGACACATAGCACAATTTGCACTTATCCTGCAAATATTTTTTCATAATCACAGTGTGCTGTTTAAACATGCCAAGTGCACGTAGGATGTTCAGTGCTCTGACACCACCACTGTGAGTATTGAATCTGTGTCTGACAGAATGGAATCTATTACAAAGCACTGAAAAAATTTGCAGTCTCTTCTCCATATTGAATGAGAATTTAGGTCTCCAGTTTTGGAAATAACAACCTCAAGACACTTGTGGGACTTTGCTAACTATCTAAATTTGGGCTAAATGAGCTCTGGGAAAATGGGAAGCCATACTTAAGCCACTGTCATATACATACTTAAGCCACTGTCAGAGAAGAAGTGTAAGGCTGCTTAAACTAAGCCTCAGAAGGTCCTCATCAGAAAATACAGCCTGTGGTCATGCGTCAGTCCACCTGAGTGGATGAGCACATCTCTTAGATGGTACACTCTTTGTGTACCATCTAAGAGATGTGCTCATCATTCACTTGTGACAAGAATTGCAAGCTCTGGCTGGCCAAATCCATAGGGATCCTTGTAGCCTCTTGTCCTTCCTTGTGTTTTGCACTTTCCCAAATGACAGTTTGTCACAGAAGGGGTGTGAAGCAAGTTGTGTGATGACACTGACATGCAAATGCTTTCTGTACAGGGAAAGACTCTGAACTAGGTGTGGACCTAGAGTGGTGGAGTACAGCATAAGTGCTTGTGGATTTCCTAGTGGAGCCACAAAGGCTTGTGCAGAGTGTATTGCACCAAGGGGGTCTGTGCCTTCAGTGTCGCAGAAATCTGCAAAGGTGTGATGTTGATGCAAGTGGAAAGGTCCAGGCTGATGCAATTACTACTGTCTTTGGGAATGTCTTCACATCCATGCGCAGATCTTTCTATTTAAAACGGAGCTACAATTTGTTCAGAGACCTCTTATGGTTCACTACATTCACTGACAACTGCTTTGGGAGCTTCTGAATGGGAGAGAGGATAAGGAGCAACACCAGTATCCCTGTTTGTACACCCAAGGGGATCAAAGAATTTCGTGGCAGCAGTGTAGAACCAAGGATTTCACATTTCAGCTAAACCCTGAGTAGGCAATCTTTGTATACAAGAAAAAGCCAACTGATTCAGCCAACTGAATCTATCACTCTCCAACAAGCACAGTGTAAGTCAGGATGTTCTTGGCCAAGTTAAGCTGTCGTGCCTGCCCTAGGTCAGTGGGAATGCTGAAACCAGAATGAATCTTTTAATTTTGATAATATTTAAAGTAAGCTACATTTTGAAAAGAGGGTTGTAGCATTTGTTAAAAGGCTGCATTTGAACTGCTGAGAAGCAAAGGCCTTTTAATCCTCTTTCTCCTCATCTTTCCCTTGGAATTGCTACCTGGGAACATACAACACAAAGAATATATAAAACAACTTTTAACTTTCCTGTGAAGCAGCTGAGTTGCCAAAAATCCAAGCTCAATCCAGCTCCAAATAATCCTCAGTAGAGCAGTTTTATTATCACCCATCCCCGAGGACAAGGTATCTGAGAGTAAGGTAGCTACATGGTAGCATTCCCTCCCTCAAGGTGTCTTTGGAAATTTCTCACTCAAGAGAACTAGGTCTGTGTGACCAAGGGATCAAGACAAAATGCGTGGCTTCATTTGGCTTCCTGCTATGGATCTTCCTAGCCCCAGGATTTGTTCCACAGCCATTTAAATTAACATAGCATTAAAATATGACAGGATTATGTTCTACGGACTCATTAACACATTCCTCTGGTGCAGTGGGAGACAAGGAGTTCTTGAACATTCAACCACCCGAGGCATGTATTAATGTGACTGATACCCCCTGCAATGTCTCAATACATTTAAACATGACTCCTATTGAATGCAACTTTGCAATTTACACGTAATTTTTCAAATGTACTGTGAAAGTATTTATTTTTTCATTCCACCAAGTAATTCTCAGGTTTGTGACAGGAGAAGCAGCACTTTTCTCTATGAAGCTACTATTAAGTTGTAGTATTTTCCTCATTCATGTGCCCTACCCTTCTGTCATAATTTTCTTGCCTAACTCCCATGATTTTAGCAAAGGAAACTCTGATACTTCAGGATTTTCTTTTTTTTTTTTTCTCCCTTGATGCCTTTGCCTGGCTGCTGCACTCAATAGCCCTTCAAAGGCAAGCTGAGATGCTTTCAAGCTTGTTTGTAGTTAGAAACTAGCTAAATGGAAAGCTGATCAGTGTTCCCCATTCAGTTTTTAAATGCAAAGAGCTCTGTATTTGTGTTTGTAAATACAAACAATTGTGAAATCAACTAGCCACTCTGCATCTCTATTAAGCCTACAGTCAGTGGAGGATGCAAAAACTTGGAACCAAAAGATACCAGCTGTAACCTGCACTTACCTACAGATCATTAGGTGGCACTCTTCCCTCTGTCTTAACACCAAATCCAGAAGGGCAGAAAATGCAGCCTGGTGTTGGAGCAGTCACTGTTTTAAAAGCATTGCTGAGATACAAAGCTGAGATTATTAAGATGTGTAGTCTTGCAAGATGTCCAAACATTTTTAAAAGAGTAAGGTTGCTGGGCATGGTTTCGTGACCACATTCGGTCAGGAAATTTCTCTTGTACCTGGACATAGCATTTTGGCCTCAGCACTTCTGGATGCTACTGCAGGTGATCACGTAACAAAGAAATACACATGTAATGTGTGAAATATGAAAAGGCAAGGCTGTAACTGAAAAGTACTAGTTGTTACATATGGCTACTGTGAGATTCATGTTCCATTTATATTGTTATACACAGCCAAGAGCACCCCCTTACCCCTGCCCCTGCCCCCCCAAGAGTTTCTTTTTAAAAACTCAAAGACATTTGAACCCCCAAAAAACCTCCAGTTGGATATTTCAGGTAACAGTTTAACACATTTGGTCATGTTTTTTCTCTGCACACTTTTGTATACACAGAGCAAATCAATTACTCTGAGACATAGTTTTCCTTCAGTGTAGCATATTTTAAAATTTAAGGAGTGCGGGACCCTATCTTCTTCTAATCCTTGGGAGATAAAATTGATTATCCTCATTTTGCAGAATGTTTAAGCATTTTACCAGTGGTCAATCAGTTTGTTGCAAGGCTGGGAGCTGAAACAGGCCCAGATGCTCAGGTCTCTCCCTTCCTTATCTGTTATTCCCTATGACAAGAAAGTATGCACTGTCCTCTCTCAGACATTATCCAAGTAGAACTTGCTTGGACTTCAGGTCTGGAGCCCCAATATATCTACTGAGCTGTTCTAGCCAAGATTGAGAAGGAGAGTTCTCTTGCTGTCATTTACAACTGTGTCTTAAGTCTAAAAATGACCAGTGGAACTTGAGGAGTGATGATTTTGTTGGACTAAATCTCTTCCTGCACCTGAAAAAAGCAGGAGACTATGAGCCATCTAGCAAATTCTTGTTCTATGATTTTGTGGGTAAAAAAAAAAAAAAAGATTTTGAAAAGGTTTGTTTTCTATAGTCACTTTTAATCCTGCTTTGCAATGCAGTCTGCTTGCACCTAGAAGGACACATGACAGACAGCATCATACTTTAGTATTCCTTTGGGTCAACTTTGACATTTTTAACCTAATGGACCAATAAATTCACAGGGTTCATAGGTTGGGAATTGTCACCCGATGGCAATAAACTCTCTGAACCTCATTTTACAACACAGAAAGCTGTCAATGAGTCAAGCTTCACAGAGGGAAATTGGTCAGGACAGCAAAAAATGAATCAGGCCCTACGGTATCAGTGAATAAAATCTTGAAGGTCATTTTTGCACTCTGTTTCTTCCTACATTATTGCCTGTAATACAAATACAAAAAGAAGCATAAAGTCTGTGATAAAATCAATGATTCGGTTTATTTTTCAGTTTTTTTCATTACACCATGAGTATGTCTTATTTTAAAATCACATGCATTTACTTGAGTCTGTGTGTGAAGTCACCAAGCTGTGGGATTGTTTGCAAGTTTGAGGCAAATGCAGAGCTTAAAGACTTCTAGATTTCTTTATACACTGAAAAACTGTAGCCCCTTCTCTCTACATTTCAAAATAACGAGCCAGAGAACCTACCCTTTTGCCATCAACAGGTGCTCATTTTGCAAACAGCTGCTTCAGTTAGCTTCTTTAACACCATCCATATGCCTGTCATCTTCTGCTGTGATCTCAGAAGGATCACATGAGCAGTCTGTAACTCATTTACATGAAGTCAGCTATCTTAGGTTTGTATACCAAAAAGCTAATTGACTAATTTACTTAACTTTATCAGAACTATCCCCAAAAGATTTTATGCTACCAAAGGGATAGAAATGTACTATATTGTAGTGCATGATGTATAGAAGTAGGAGTAATATCTTTTATCAGCTGTGTATCTTCAATAAGATTTTTGTCTGCTGAATTATTTGTCCTGTGGTATTATTTATCTGATTGTAAATAGGTAAAGTAAAAAATTCCCTTGTCTGGAAATTGAAATTTTTACATCAAAGATAAAGTTTTAAGTAAATGTTAAGAAATGCGAACACATCAATTTAATGCTTATGAAGCTCTAAGAGAGAAGCCTCTAATTCATTACACAAAATAATCATAGAATCACACACCTTAAAGATCATAAAGTTCCAACACCCTGCCATGGGCAGGGACACCTCTCACTAGACCAGGCTGCTCAAGGTCCCATCCAACCTGGTCTTTAGCAGGAAGGGGGCATCTACCTCTTCCCTGGGCAGCCTGTGCCAGTTACTCACTGCTCTCATAGTGAAGAATTTCTTTCTAATATCCAATCAGAATCTACCCCTTCCAACATAAAAAATTACCTCTCATCCTATCACTACATGCCCTTCTAAAAAGTCCCTCCTCACCTTCCCTGTAGGCCCCTTCAGGTACTACAAGGCCACTACAAGATGTCCCCAGAGCCTTCTCTTCTCCAGGCTGAACAAGCCCAACTTTCTCATCCTGTCTTCATAGGCGTGGTGCTCCAACCTTCTAATCATCTTTGTGGTCCTCCTCTGGACCTGTTCCAACAGTTCCATGTCCTTCCTATGTTAGGGACTCCAGAACAGGACACAGTACTCTAGGTGGGGTCTCACAAGAGCAGAGTAGAGGGGAAGAATCACCTCCCTCAATCTGCTGGACATGCTCCTTTTGATGCAGCCCAGGACATGGTTAGCCTTCTGGGCTGTGAGCTTGCATTGTCAGCTCATGTTGAGCTCACCCACCAGCACCCCTAAGTCCTTCTCTGCAGGGGTGCTCTCTATTACTTCATCTCCCAGCCTGTATTGGTGACAAGGATTTCCCCAACCCAAGTGCAGGACCTTGCACTTGGCCTTGTTGAACTTCATGAGGTTTACATGGGCTCACTTCTTTTGCTTGTCAGGTCCCTTTGTGTCAACTGCACCACTCAGCTTGGTGTCATGCAATGCTTAATGTTTTGTTGTTGTTTTAAATGGGAAATGCCATAAATTTTTAGATTTAAACTAATATAAGTAAGCCTTTATCTAAGCGTGAATCTTCAGCAAGTTGGATGCCTAACGATTTTCTCAGTGGGCTTCTCTTAGACAGGAGATCCTCCCCCAGATTTGTAGAAGTGCACATAATAATACAAGTTTTTCCAAACAAAGCATGTAGACTTAGCTGTTCTTTATACTTTGAATATTTTATTACTTGTGATTTTTGTTTTAAATTTTTGATAGTATCATTGTTTCCTTGCAGTTATATTCCATTTGATATCTGAGAGCAAAACCACTCCATTCGACCAAATGCTTCTTGAAATGATGTACATTTATGCTAAAAAGTCTGAAATAATGTCTGAAAAGAATGATTCAAAAGTATGAGTACAATGATATAACAGGTATATTTTCTTCTTACTCTGTCTTCTTTTAGGCCTCGAAGTATAATATATAAATTCAATGATTTGTAGTTTTGAAAGTCAGTTATACTTCCTGTCAGCAACATAAAATAGTAAGCAGGAAATATTTTCTTTTTATTGGTTAAATTAATTAGAATTAGCCTGATTGAAAGGTCTGTCTGGCATTGAAGAAACCTACGCAGCTTGTAGAGTATAACGTTAGGAACCGATGCATGATCAAATATCACAGCTGTGGTTCTGTTTTGGATTCATTATCATAAGACCCTGGTTACTCAGTGCATACTAGCAGTTTTAGTGGGGTTCTTCTACAAGAAATGTGATCTTATTGTGGCTAATATAAGAATAAAACTGTGTAGAGGACAAATATGTTTGTGTCAAGGAGTAAACCATCAAGCTTGTTTACAAGTGGTATTTTTTAATTCCTTTGAGAACACAGTGCAACATATTTCTGCATTTTTGCACTGTCTTTTTATAAAGACACTGGAAGTTATATTCTAATTCAAATCAGGCTTCAGGGTACCTTGAATCTTCTGTACAATCTAACTGGAAATACTATATCCATTATGTTTGATGAATGGACATAAAGTCTTTCCCCATTCACATCAGAAATATTTATTTATTTATTTTAAAATATGGAAGATTTTCAGAAGTAGTCACAAANTTGTAAGCAATGAAGGGAAAAAGAGGAAAGGAAAAAAGAAAAGAAGAAATAGGAAAATTAACACCTCCCTGTTATGTCATCTTTTCTCCCAACCAATATAGTATGATCCTGTGTAGGCCATACTTTATTTTTGAGTAACATAAAAAAGCATTCTGAAGCTTGCAGTGAGAAAAAAAAAAGCCCTGGATATTATTTTGTGAATATGAAAGTCTGTAGCAGAAAAATTAAACCTTGCCCTGACTGACCTGGCTTTTTAATTAGCACATTTAACTATATTTAGTAGAAGTACTGCTGCACAAAGCATCCTGACTAGTAATATATCATTCAGACATTCCATTGCTTTTATTGACTTTGAAACAATGCTGGTTTAATTGTGAAAGAATTGCTTCTCTGGTTCTTTATTCATCAGATTGTTTCTCTGAGAGTGGTTTGACCCTCTATTCTCCCAAAATTTCCATAAAACATTTATATCTCTAACATTGAAAATAGCCTTTCAAATATTCATGCTAAAAGGGAACCACAAAAGATAAGATTTGTCTACCTTCAAGTGACTGAATAGTTATCATATAAAACATTACTGTAAATTTGATGAAATTACACATTAAGCATCATTATTTGCTAGGAAGAGAGTTTACAGAAACTGAAGTGCAAAAGAGGTGTTTGAAACTTTAGGTATAAAATCTTAGTGTTTACAAGTGGCCTTTTTCATCATTCTTATTGAACTTGAGAGAGAAAAATATAAAATATTGTTATAGAAATACAGGTATAGATATGAGAAAAGTATTAATTATACATCAAAACTGGAGAAAATCAGATGACTGTGATTTATATTAATTTATTAGAAATGCAATATTTCTTCCCAGCTGACCCTCCACACTCTGTCCCCATACAAGAACATTTGGGTTCCAGCTCAGAGTAAATTTTATTCCTGTGCTTTTTGTTTTGTTTCCAGGCAAGAAAGAGCAGAAGAGTAGGAATATGGTTAATTCCTTGCATACTGTTTAACAGAAAAATATGACAAGTGAGTTTTTCTGAAAATTTTCTTGGAGCCACTTTGAGATCTGTTATCATACACTACTTCTCATTAATCATGGGAAGCCCTCGATATTTCCTGTTCCTTCCATGCTTAAAGAAAAAGTGCCAGAATTTCTAATTACAAAGCATAATTTCTTAAAGCAATCATAGTAAATTATAGACCTCTTCAATCTTCCACAAAAGTATAAAAAAAATAGAAAGGAAAGATTACTGTTCCTGCCAGGGATATATCTAAGTCTCCAGCTGTTGGGACAGATGGAAAATTTAGTAAGTCTTTCCACGGTAGCCCTAAGAAATGTGAATTTATAGTCAACTTCATATTCCTTATTCAGCCATCCTTGACTGTAAAGGTGAGTAAAAGGAATAGAAGCAAAAAGAAGAGTATTTAGTATTTCCATTCCATGCCACTGAAGCAGATGAAGAAGAAAACTAAGGCCGACTACTGATAAATCCTTTAAGATGTCTACTGTTAATTTAGAAATTTAAAATAAATCATATAGAAAGGCTCATTCTGGGCTGCACATATAGAAACAGAAATTGGCTAGTTCATTAGTTTTGAGTTATATGGATTTTTTTTTTTTTTCAGATGAGAATATATCCCACTGCAAAGATTTCGGGTCTAATGTACCTACTATGTGTCCAGCTCTCCCTGCTCAAGTATGGCCACCTAGAGCTGGTTACCCAGGACTCCGTTCAAGCAGCATTTGAGTCTCTCCAGAGACGGAAACTCCACGGTATTTCTGAGCAACTTGTTCCAGTGCTCTGTCATTCTCACAGTGTGCCTACTAGTTGTCTATAATTGAATGCTGAAGATTTGAATGTGAATTAATAAAAAACACATAGAGAATGTAATCAATATAAATACATAGACTGAAATAATACAAAAGAACATGTCAATCCAATAACTGCTTTAGCAAATTAAAATTTATTCAGGGCAATCATCTCTGAGATCTCATGTGTTGTAGATAGTGTTATGCAAAAGTAACCACATCTACTGTAATAATTTGCACAATACAAGAAAAATAATAGAAATAGCGAAAGCCAGAAATAATAATAAAGTTACTGCAATCTCATTGTATATGTCTCCAGAGACACTATTAGCATAAGTCTACCTCACTATCAGATTTAGTAGACTGTAATTCAGATCATAACATATGGAAATCAATTTTCAAATACTGAGTTTGAACATGTCACTACTGAAATTCTTTTGGACTATCTAAAATAATCTGAAAACCCATAATCCTTAAGTAATCTTATTCAACAGTACAAAATCATCAAGGATGCATAAATTGAGTTAAAAGAAGTCTTGCAAAATATTGTCTTGAGAAGATTAAAGAGGAAGAAAAATATTAATTTCAATTTAAAATATTATAATTTCTTTTTTTCCAAATTAGCTTCATATACCTTCTCCAGGATTAAAAAATATGATCTATTTTTTTAAGCATTAAAAACTTCTCTATTAAATTAAAGTAACACTTCTGTATTTAATTAGATAGGCAATTAAAAAAAAATAAAAAAATTCAGTGTTATGGAAATACACTGAGGCATCTTAACACCACTGAAGTCTCAGCAATGCCCTGAATCTGAAAGTTGCTTTCTCTTGATGTTGAAACATACATTTTTTTTATTCTCTTGTCATTTACCTTCCTTTTTGTTGCTTGCTGACCAGTGAATATGATAAGCTTTGATAAATGTTGTAAAGTATGAAGTAGGAGCAGAAGGAAGACCAGTTTCCTCTTTCTAACATGTTTGTCTTCTACAGGGGAGAAATAAAGGTACACCTGGGTCATGCTAGTCTGGCTTCAGAATTAGTTTTTTCACTCTATTGTTATCTCAATGCCTTCTTAGGGGTTAACATATTTTCAAGTAGCACACGTATATTTTCGGGAAAATGTGTAACTCTAGTAGCGGATGTGAGAAGACAGGAACAAATAATTCTCTTTATTTCTAATAAGATCCCCAGCACAATCAATGTATGGTTTGCTTAATGATGCTCTAGATGATTGTTAATAGGCATTATTCTTGCAGAAAGTGGTCAGCATATTCTCAAAAATTAAAGAAATGAAAGAAAATAAACTTTCTAAGCCATTTCTTACTCTCAGGACTTCAGTAGTAGGAATTGAAAATCCATTTCCAGTGAGTCAAAAAAATCTTGCTTTTACATTGAACTTTTTATCTTTGGGAAGAAGTCCTTGAGGGTGAAGGAGAGTACAATATTTAAAATATTTCTTTAAAGCATCCTTTATTCATGTTACGTGCAGGAAACTGAAATTTTTCTAAAGAAAATAAGATGCTTAAGTGTTGTCATATTTTTTGTCATTAGGGATTTATAATGTAATTTTCTCTCTAAAAGTCTCCATAAAACCACCTGTAATGTAAATGTACAAAACCCGAATCTTTTGTCAAAGATGATGAGAAAACTACAATTTTAATATTGCTGTGATGGAATACTATTATTTATACATTTTAAGGGGTGCTGTCTCACACACGGAAGAAAGTGCTAGGAATTTCATACTGCCTCAGAGATACCAAACATGTAGAATAATCAACATTTTTGAAAGATTTTTCACCACAAATTTGCTATTAGTGAATGAGATTCTTAGGTACTTCANACATTATTCACCTAAAAGACAAGAACTTATAATAAGAGGCTTGCCCTTTAAATATGATAAGATTGGTAAATTACATATCAATATGATTTATTTATTGAAACAAGTATTTATTTAACATACTATATATGTGGCACAAGTTTTAGCCAGTGTATTTATACATTTTCGCTAAAATAAATGTAGAAAACATTAGCGAAAAAACAAATTATTCAGATAGAACTTATAAAGCTGATTTCACTGCTTGCATATAATGGGTGTTTTAAGGCACTTGAGACTGTGTTTGGATGACAAATCAGAATTCTCCTAAAATGTGTTTAATTCTTTATAAAATTTGCCACTACATTTTCTAAGCATTTTATATGTAAAAATAATGCTTGCATCCTCACCAAACCTGAATGCCAATTTGTGCTTATTTCAAAGTGTGTGCAGTTGTGTATATTTAAAAAAAAAACTTTTATGAAAACATTGAACTTTTTGTGCTAACACTTGATCAAGGTCTTTTGAAATTCCTAAACAACAGTGGAAAAATAAAATGTTTAAACATACTTATCCTATTTGAATATGTTTAATATAATTGTTCCCTTTAATCTGAGATATAGTTTCTGGATCGATCTATTGTACAGGCTACTTAGCATAACTGAAATTTTACAGTGTTAATAATAATAATTAAAAAATAGGACCCCACACGCTTTGTTTACCTGGGCAATAGTATATTGCAAAATCATGAAAGAGGCAGTGAAATAATATTTTGAAAAAAAGCAGAAAAAGCACTGAAAACATTAGTAAAGGACTAATTGATAAATTTCTCTAGTTAGTTCTCAGTGGGAGAGGCAAATAAAGCTGAAGACAGAGTTTAAGCCAGTAAGGGTCCTGATTACAGTATACAGAAAAAGCTAGTCTATTGAAAGAAGAGTGAGAATTGACCAAATGCCAAGCAGTCATTCTAATGCTGAAAAAGACTTGTAAACATGCTCAGCAGACCTGAAAAAAAAAGGGCTTTCTGCCCAAAAGGTGTTGGGTTTTGTCATTGCAATCAGCCAATTTATAAAATATATTATTTCTTTACAAACATGTCTATATTTAGCTTAATGTGTTCCCTTGGCACTAGGTTCACTTAATCATGGTGAGGACACCTAAATATTTGCTAGATTATGACCTAACATGCAAGCAAAGTGTCAGCATAAAGAATAGCTTCAAATGCATTTCAGAGCCATTTCAAATTCTCTGCAGTAGAGATGCAGAGGCGAGTAGAAAAAAGAAAACAGTTAACATAAAAGATAAAAGTTGTTGAATCCTTTCAAGAAATCACTTTTTTCCCCAAGTCTGTGATCACTACAGTAATTAGTCCTTGGTTTTTAAAAGTTTGAATTTGGGCAATATTTCTCTCTCCAGTGCCCAGGGAGATCTCTGTCATTCCTGCTGTGGATAAAGGATGTATTACTGCACTGGGAAAAAATTATATAGTTCTCTGCAGCTCTATTCTGCATCTCTAGTTCACACTGGTATACAATAATGCAGACTATTATCTGACTTAGAAACCACATTCACTGGGAATGGATTGGAGAGTGGTGTGAAACCAAGTGGAAGTGAGCGGTATAAAGACATATATCCACGGGACATTAGAAAGGCCTGACTGCTGACCAGTTTTGCAAAAATCCTTTCAAAATGGTTCATATGTTACGTGTAATTGAAAATGTATTGGTAAATTGAGATCAACAATTTGGAAAGATCACAGAATCTCTGGAGTTGGAAGGGACCAATAAGGACCATCGAGTCCAACTCCTGGCTCCACACTGGGCCAGGCAAGTCAGAGCATGGGACTGAGAGCATCGTCCAGATGCTTCTTGAGCTCAGTCAAGCTGGGTGCTGTGACCACTTCCCTGGAGATGATAAACAGCTGTAACAGGATGCTATTACTAATACCAGTATGTCTGTTAGAATGCATTGTTACCGCAATGTATCAATGCTGTGCAAGCCACACACCCCAAAATTGCAAATAATTTGGTTGAAACAAATAATTTCAAGTATAAAGCATTGATCTAATTGAAATGTTAGATTCTCTCAAACTACGTCAGGATTTGTTCATAGAGTTAGAGACTGCTGTTTGTCTGCTAGCTTTATACACAGGCCTGTAACAATGACAACCAAGTGTGCTACACACTAATAAGAAGCAATCACAACCATATTTATTCCATTTCGTGTGAACAGTTCTTCAGAGCTTGAATTGTGATTATTTAATAAGGGCAAACTGTCTTATTTAGTAAAGACAATCTCCAAATTCAGGGGTTTTATCCTCTCTGTCTGCCTTTATTTCGAGGCTTCTCTCACCCACCTTTGTGTGACTTAACCAGCAAAGGATGCTTGTGGAAAGATGCAGACATCCAAAGTGAATAACTTGACACAAGGGACCTGAATTAATAATTCTGAGCATCAAGTGTCTTACTGATGTTGAATCTTCAGACTTCTAATGAAGCCCAAGATGTCATCTAGAAACAAATACAACAACCAAAACCACAAAGTTTTCTTACTGTAGTTAAAATAAAAACCAACCCCAAACCCATTTTGTTTAATGTTCTGTGGGGTCAAAAGTCTTGGGTAAACAACTTTAAATATAATTTATATGCAAATAAGCAAGCAATCTGTTCCTTGATTTCCTAAACCAATAGTTTTAACTATATTAATTCTAAATGTCATTAACCTAAGCACCTTTGCAATATTGAAATGTGTTTTTTGTTTAGCTTCTACAGTTATACTGAAAGAAGCAGATGAATGTATTGCTCTACATTGTGAGTATGAACAGGCTCTTATTTCAAATCCCAGACAATTCTTACCTAAGCAACTGTTACCAAAACTGCAGATGAAGAAAAGTTTTGACAAAAGAGCACCAATTCTTTTGCCTTCACAGAATCACAGAACATTACAAGATAAAAGGGACCTTGAAAGATCCAACCCCCCTGCCAGAGCAGGATCACCTAGATTAAATCACACAGGAACATGTCCAGATTGGTCTTGAATGTCTCCAGAGGAGGAGACTCCACAACCTCTCTGGGCAGCCTGTTCCAGTGCTCTGTCACCCTCATGGTGAAAAAGTTATTTTCCTATGTTTCATCTTGGACCCATTGCCCCTTGTCCTATCACTAGCCAACACCACGGAGAGTTTGGCTCTATCCTCCTGACACTCATACTTAACATATTTATAAACATTAATGAGATCAGCCCTCAGTCTCCTCCAAGCTGAAGAGACCCAGCCTTTCTTCAGAAAGCAACTTCAACTGTTGTTCCTCTCCATCACCTTTGTGGCCCTGCACTGGACTCTCTTAAGGAGTTGTATGTCATTCCTGAACTGAGGGTCCCAGAACTGGACACGATACTCCAGGTGCAGTCTCACCAGGGCAGAGTAGAGGGGGAGAAGGACCTTTCCTGACCTACTAGCCACCTCCCTTATAATACACCCTTGGATGCCATTGGCCCTCTTGGCCACGAGGGCACATTGCTG
>VXBZ01000890.1:86080-114769 GCA_013399135.1 Heliornis fulica
TCTTGTACTGTGGCACCCAAAACCGCACCCAGTACTCAAGGTGAGGCTGCACCAGCGCAGTGTAGAGAGGGACAATCACCTCCCATGACCAGCTGCCCATGCCATGCTTGATGCACCCGAGCATATGGTTGGCTCTCCTGGCTGCCTGGGCACACAGCTGGCTCATGGCTAACTTGCTGTTGACCAAGACCCCCAAATCCCTCTCGGCCTGACTGGCCCCCAGCATCTGATCCCCCAGTCTGCATGTGCAGCCAGAGTTGCCCCTTCCCAGGTGCAGGATCTGGCGCTTGCCCTTGTTGAACTTCATGCTGTTGGTGATTGCCCAGCTCTACAGTCTGTCCAGGCTACTCCACCCTTAACAGTAAACAGCTCCTCCCTGTTCCATTAAAAATCCACACAGGAAAATAGTATTCAGTAAGAGTCACCAAAGCAACATAGAATGTCATTAGTACTATTGTCAGTGACTTTCAGATTATATTTAAAAAGCACTTTGAAGCCAGAATTTTTCTTCTGTGAATCTGCTGTCTGGTACACTCCAACAACTCCCAGTTTTTGAGGCCACTGACAATATCTCAGCCATGTAAATGAAAAAAAAGAACCCAAAAACAAAACAGTGCAGACTAAGTCCTTTTCCTTTTTATGTCTATGCTTCACATTCTTAATTTATTAAATAAAATAAAACTAAAAAACAATATTTTGCTTCTCCATAGAATTTAAACTAGAGACTTTAAAAAAACTTAGGCAATGAGAAAGTCCTTTTGCTTTTCTATCACACAACACACATCTTCAATTATTGCCCTTCACATCTTCAATTATTGCCCTTGCATACTGTTACAGCGTGGTAGCAATGTGATTCCCACTACTATCTCAAAGGTAAAAATAAAACAGTATTTTCTCTCTTCTGCTGAAGAGCATTACACACATGCACACACATGCAAAAGCATATTACTAAACTACACCTTACTGTGTTTGATTCCTGTAGTTTTTTTTCTTAACTAGGAGTCTTCACATTCTAGGACAGTGAGAATTTTTGTTTCTTTCCTGTAGTTGCAGCTTCAGCCTAGTAGGGTTGCAGCTGACAAAAGGTATTGTCATTACACACTTTTTTTCCTTACAGCAAAATTTATTCTGTTTCCTTGGCTTCTTTAAATTATCAATAGACAATACTGCAAGGATTAACATAATTTTTCTAACAAAAGTACATTAATCTCTGACCTAAATCCTTTCCAAAGTTCAGAAGAGCTTTTCACAATGTGTATGTCCAGATTAGGAGTATTTAGGAGATGATAACTGATGTCAGACAGAAGGCAAAATGCCTGACTACATGCAAGACCAGTGACTTAATTTACAAAAGTGCTATTATTGTACAAGTATTTGCCTTTATTTTATCCATATATCTTTCACTGAAAAATTCGATGATGATAGTTTACCAACGTAGACTGGGAGCAAATACATATGCATTGCAATTTCTGTTGCCTAACGTAGGTTCCTAGAATACCTCTTATATAACAGTGGACAGCTGAAAGCATGTCCCATCTACAAAAGTTTGAGCATGAAGGTGTGTTGGAAAGACACTTGACTGCAGGGTTTTAGAAAAAATACTTATTAATAATTTATTTAAAATCCATGTGCAGATTCAGTACATCACTTGCAGGTTTTATGGATGCAAAGGAGAAATGCACTATTGCAGTTTACAAGTACGACTACTCTTATCACAACCACCAGAGATTCACAAAATGCACTACTGCCAACACAAATGAGTCACAACATGTGGTATTAGGACCTACAACAGAGTCAAAACTCACAAGTGCACTAAATACTACATGTGTGTTCGTCAATCACCTGAGACTACAAACTTAAAGCATATCAGATATTCACTTACCCCTTTTCCATGTAAGGACACTCAATGTATTACCTTAGCCAACATCCTGGCCGATTTGGAAGAGTCTCCTTGCAGAGTTGGAGAAGCAGAAGCACTTCCCCACTCTTAGTCCAAATGCAAGGGGTTTTATTTGGTTTGTTTCTTTGATCTATGTGACAGTAGGCAGGCTTGTGCTGGAATTAACAGTGTTCCCCCTTATCTTATGCCCTATCTCTTGCATGTCCCTACATTCTGAGCCCACTGGAACCAAATGATGTCCCTATGGCTTGTCTTTATTTTTTTTTTTAGGCAGCTGAATAGTGGTTAGATTGGGACTCAGGGCATATTGTCTGTTGAAGGAATGCAAAGCTCAGCTCAGGTTTCTGTTCTTTGAATGATACAGCACTGCCCAGTTTAGTCTGTTTACAGAACATCTCAGGTTTGAGCTATCTACACAGCTCCCCAGGAGGTGTCACTGCAGAGTTGGGGCCTCAGGGCAATCCAAAGCTGAGTCTCCTGGTGCACTAGACATTACCAAAACCTGTTTGTGGATCTTGGAGCCAGACGATCCTTACCGAAGGTCAGCTATTTTAACTAGTATTGTCATGTAACATGGAGGCATATTCTGAAGGCACCTCCTTCTTTTGACTCCATGGGATGGCTAAGAAATTATTGTCTTAACTAAAACACATGGGTGCAAATGTTTACCTGTGGTACAAGTGTGCTTCCACAATGAAGCCCAAAGGTGAAGGAAAGGTAAAGGAAACCATGAAGGGAAAGAGCATACCTGCTAAGTTATCTGATGAAAGGCTATGCAGACAGAGACCCTGCAAGATCCAGGAGAAGAATGATGGGTGGGGGACCTCTAGTAACCTCATTGGTGAAAGTCTAATCACTGAGACTTA
This sequence comes from Heliornis fulica, assembly GCA_013399135.1. Lineage (NCBI taxonomy): Eukaryota > Metazoa > Chordata > Aves > Gruiformes > Heliornithidae > Heliornis > Heliornis fulica. Next base: position 88,847 of record VXBZ01000890.1, read on the forward strand.
CAGAATACTGAATCAGCTGCACCTGAAGGAGAAATACTGGACTGCTGAACCTGATGTATAACCCACCAATATGAACCAGTGAAAGAAACCGTCTGCAGTACCATGTAAACTAAAATGGACTATTGCTAATGGGATGTAGGATGGAAGAGCATTTTGGGATTGTGTAAACATTTTAATGCAATTTTTTAATGCAAAGTAGATAAGAGTGGAACAGTCATGAGAATATTAAAGGAAAAGGTGATTAAGTGGGGCTGATGGTGTGCAAACAGGTTACTGACCAGCGTGTTTCTCCACCTGATCCATGCACTTCAGCACAGTTTATCCTATCCTCTTGCTGAATCCCATTTCCAATGTGGTCCAACCCTGTGCACCCTGTGCTATGGCTCTGTGCACATGAGCAGTGAGGAATACCCCAGCCACACTAGCTGAGGAGTGGGGGATTAAGCTGGGATGAGTGGGCTGTATGGCCTGGGACAGCAGCTGGAAACAGCCAGTTCTGGTGCCAACAACTGGGTGTCCTTCATGGTCAGGAGCTGTGTGTGGGTGTTGGGCATCCTTGATTCAGTGTGAACCAGGAAGCTTCAAAGACTTCAGTTATTTTCTATTTAATTGTTAAATTCAATCGTTTTACATGAGATACAGGTTACTGAGTTCACTCTTAAGAGGCTATGTATTTCCCAAATAAAAGCTACTAAAAGGAACTGTTTTTTTTTTTTTTCTCTTCTGCTGTAAGCTTTTGAGAATCTTAAATGAACCATCAAATGGGGTCAGGAAGATCCCCTACATCTCTGAACCCACTGGGCCTGGGTACCTGTAGCTGTGACAAGCTTGCGCAATTACTTCAAGGGTCGTGTTGGGGGAAACGGAACCAACCGATCGTCTATTCACACCATTAGCCTGGATCACTGTATTTCTTTTTTAATATAAGAGTCAAACTACATCTTGAAAGAATAGATAGGACCAAAGCCCTGGTGTTAAGACCATAAATTGTGTCTATTTAAAAATAATAATAATAGTACAAAATGACTGAAATACCTACCATAGATGACTGAGAAAACCTCAAATATTAGTTAATTTTATTTGCTTAAATATTCCCCTTAACTTCTTTTTATCTTTGCCTTCTGGCTTCCAGCTGATATAAGCCAAATGCCATTAGTGTAATTATTCTGACTGTGGCACTGATTCAGCATTGTACTTAATTATACTGCAAAAATCAAAGGTTAAATTGTGATGTCTATTGAGGGAAAATCTGGTTTTGTGAATCACAAAGAAAATATTATTCTTGTAATAGTTAATGTATTTATTTTTACTTTGGATGGAGATTAATCTTGCCTCCAGCGAAGCATGATCAGGTGGGGTATTTGTCTTTTATGGTGTTAATTCTGGGATATTATTTACATGTAAAGTAAGATTTTGGAGAGCATACAGGACTTTCAGGTATGAACCTGATAGGAATATTTCATACTGGTTTGGAGTTTTGAATGTTTATGTGTATGTCAGAGATTCCAGTAAAGTTATTGACATTATATGTGTTCTTAAAGATGTGACACTAAATACTTCTCCAAGGAAATATTCCTACTCCGCAAGGATCTTTCGGTTACAGGAGGCTTAATTTGGATATCTGATAAACTAAAAAAGATACCAAAATTTGTCTCTGATGAGGTTGTTGTCCACTAAAAAAAACCCGATAAATTGCAATTTAGAAATAATAACAACCAATGCCATCTGAAATTAGAAATAAGACCTCTGTCATTTTTCAGGGACCAGACCTAAAATAGAGGTGGTACCCCTCTCCAAAACATAAAATGTTTCAAGTGTATAGTGTCTTTTACTGGACTACAGATGGCAACTGAAACACTCTTACTCTCTTCCTCTCCAGCTGCATGGACATAGGCACGTACAGAGTTATACAAACATCCACAATGTCACTTTTACAAAAAACAATCAGATGGTTTTTAAATGCAGACAAATAATATGTCTGCTTATGCTTCTGCAATATACTTGAATAACTTCCCTACACTTTAATTGTAGAGTCTGTCCTGTTCAAATATCATACTCTGTAGCTTTACAGAAAGTTCACAAATAGTCACAGCTTGAAGTACATATCAATATAAAGAGTATTCCAACCACTGATTACAAGATAAAATATCATCATTAAGAGGTGGGGGACCTGCATAGGAGTTGACTGATTGAAACCAAAAGACAAAATAGTTCTAAGACATAATTGCTTTCAATTAATTTCCCCAAATAAGCCTGAAGTCAGTAGAGGTGGCCATTTAATGGAAACAATTCAGTACCCTAGAGGTTAGCCTTAATTGAATGTTTTTTATTCAATATTTTGTCCTAGGGGGCAGGACCAAAAAGACATTGCTTCTTACTCAACTTCAAGTGATTTCCAGGCTTCTAATCTGTAGTGTCAGAAATTTTCAACTTGTGATTATGATATGTCCTTGCTCTTTTGCAATTACACCTTGATTTTTTCAGACACAATGAATACTTGCCATTCACATTAATAGAGTGATTCAGAAAAGAAATACAAAACCAGAAAAATCAAATTTGTTGGGGTAATTATATGTGTCATCTCTTGAATAAGAAAAAACCTATTCATGGCCATTTGGTCAGAACTGAAACAGTTTACTGGTGCAGTTGCTGTGGTAAACATTCAGGACAGTTACTCAAGGCAGTCCTTAGCTGATGGATTGTAGGAGTGCTGCAAGTCCAACAAAAACATTAATAGCAGAATCCATCTGTAGCAAGGCAGCTCCTAAAAAAGTTATTGTAACAGTTTATGATGTCACCTTCCACTCTTAAAGCTACTGAGGGTAGAGGGGAAACACCCAGATGCCTCTTGTTTAAAAGCGGCATGATTTCAAGGACAGATCAAAGTTAGGTTATTTATTCTCCTGTCCTTTCTCATTTAATGCAGTGTAGCTGTTTGCAGACAAGCAACAGAATGGAGATGTACATATGTCCCAGTGTAGAAACAAATAAAACTAAAAGCGAGGGAGAATAAATTTGTCTTTTAATCTGAAACTGTAGCACGACATACGCATAAATCAGTAACAATTTCCAAAGTGAGGACTTCCACTACAGTATGGCTTAGCTGCTGAACAGAAATGAAACTGGCACTGCCAGGGTGTTCTTAAAATCCTGCTCTGTTCTCAGTTTAACTGTTAATGAAGAAGTAAGTAGCTCAAATTTTGTCTTGCTTCTTTTACTTCTTAGAAAAAAAAGTGGTGTGGAATGTGGAATTTGCTTTCTTTGAATGTAAGCTGTGCAGGTATCTCCTACTGTCAGGAGGTAAAACAACAGTCTTTGTTACTTACCAACCTAGGTCCCTGTTAAGATATCTTTTGCCTCTTGCTTACAATAGTAATATGTGGCATTTTAAGAAGGTTTTTATCTGTAAATAATTCCATAGTTTTTCATCTGTGATATTAATATTCATTGGTAGGTAATACTGATGTAATGCAGCAATGGAAACCTAACAAATAATTTTGACAGATACTGTGACGCAACTAAATGGCCTAGTTCAAAGTAGATGTTAAAAGATCAATGCTAAATATGCTAAAAGTCAGTGCTAGATATGGCACCAGATTGTGTCTTGGTCAAGGTGTATAGTTCTTTACTGTGAAAGCATCAATTGAAATTAGAGATCTGTTCTCAGCAAATACAAATACACAACATCATTCTTCAACACTTATGTAAATTTGTTACTTGTTTTGTTTGTGACAGTTTCCACAGCTACTCACACATTAACAATTTGATTAAATTTCAAGGTTAGCTTTGTTAGCTCTTATATCTGTGAAAATCTGAATTTTGACCATTTTCTTTTCCTACAAAATGAGCTATAACCAGCAGTATATACCTTTGAATATCTTGATGTGTTGGATTTAATTTCTTTGTTTCTAGAAGACCAGAAGTGCCAATGACTCTTACCCAACTTGTTCTTATATTGCCATATTAGGACTAACCCCATTTTGAGTTTTACCATCATACTGATGATATTTGGATTTCTTCCATATCAAATTTTTCTGATATCGTTATTATCAACTTAATTCTGAAAATGCTTTATGTCTGTAACACCATCATTTCTGTCATTCAGACCTGTAATTTATTGTGGTTTTACCTGAATTTTCTCTTTGACATATACATCTGAGTGATCTTTGATCCATTTGCCACAAAACTACCAAGATATGAGCTTTCTTCTTTATGCAAATACTTTTTGCTTTGAGTATGAGAAGTGTTTTAAACAAGTGTTTCTGGTGTCACACACTTTCTTGGCCTTACATTATGAAGTTTTTCCTATAAGGTGTTGAAAAACCCTGCTCATCTTCATGAGGTAACTGTTGAACATCCATTCCTCTCCTCTCAGCACTCATTGCTTCTGAAACTGCAGCTCCTGTGACAGCTTTAGCAGATGCATCTAGTTTTGCTCAGAATTCAGTTGAGATTAAATTCTGCCAGAATTACAGGCAGTTGGGAACTCCTGATATATTTTTTCTTACACACTGCATACCCATTGCACCCTAAATAGCAGCCCAAAGCCACAATATTCTTTAGGATTGACATGTGCCACATCAGCTGGGAATGTCTGCCCTGTCACTTGCATTACCTTAGTACAACCCTGATGGGGTTTCAATTCACAATGAAAGACATCTGAAAAGTGAAGAATGTCTTTTTCTGTTAATGACTGCTAGGCCCCATGAGCCCACAGAAAGGAGAGGTGTGATATCTGAGGGGTTTTTTTCCTCCTATTCAGCTGAGTCCTTCAGTTCTGCACCCGCCCCCCACTACCCCTCTTCTTTAGGATAAACTCTGTGGACAGTAAAAAAAACTCAAACACTGTTTATTACTCCTTAGAGATAAAGTTAGTGCTGTAAAAGTCTCTTCAGAGACAGGAGGATGACTAGAAGTTCTGTATGTACCCAGATATTATTTTTATGAACACATCACTGTCCCAGAAACGTTGCGTTACTATGTTTATAAAATACTCTTCAAAACTTCCTGTTCCTTTGACTCAACTGAAAAAGAAATCTCTGCCACCGGAGATTATGGTTTCTGGTTTCCTTCTGAGGAGAAGGCACTGGGCAGGTGCACACATCTGGGGCTGCCTGAAAGGAGATCCTTTCCAGTGATCCTCCACCATGAGAAGTTGTTGGTGTAAGCTGAAGTAGGGGCATAACTCACGCACACTCAGACAGATGGTATGCATGACAGGAACAGTGATAATACAGACTTTTTAGGGAAAATGTCAAGTCCTATTGTTGTAAAACCGGAGTATAAATACTTTGCCTTGAAAGATACCATCTCTATAAGGAAACAATTTGTACCTGACAACATGAGCTTAAATCCTATGCTCTTACTAGAAGGAGTTTCCAAATCTTTAGCGTGGTTCACTTCTTATAATTCTTAAAGGCTTGGGCATGCCTTCAACCCCAGAAATTTTTTTGAAGTTGAAGATAATATTTGAGCCGAAGACAGTCTTTTCCCCACAGTTCAAAAATGGGCATTGAATCATCTCTTCTCCTGTACCCCAGCTTCTTCTGCACATATGAATATTAAAGGTCATAACTTGCTTTTTAAACTTAATACACCAAGCGTTTTCTGATGCTTACTTTGTGAAACACAAAACTCCTAAATTATACATTACTTTATTTCATAACAACTTATGTGGTAATTGGCATTGTATAATGCATGAAAAATCAGTTCACTGAGCTGAAATCTAGTTTTCAGTATGGGTCTGACATATAATTTATTATTAAAATTGTTTTAAAATGCCCTTTGTGTATTTGTGCAACAGCTTTTTTTCACCAAGGCAACCCAAGCTTCTGCACTGCAATGGCAGCAGCTACCGCTCTGTGGCATCCTGCATTATTTTTAATACCTTGACCTCATCTTTCCTCATGGAGGCACTTAATCCAAAACAACAAAGGAGACATGGAACAAAATTAAAACCCTGCATAACACAGATTGTTGCAGTCCCCACAGGCCTTTCCCTTCCGCCTGGGAACTGAATACTGAAGCGCTGTATAATGCCTGACTTCAAGATGTATCTCATAGCTTCTGAACATTGAATGCAATTTACAGATAATGGATTTTTTTTTCTTAATTTGGGATTTGAAAGGTGGAATGTTCTGACATAGGTATAATATCAAGCTTCTACAGTGATTTCTTATATTTTAAAAATTATTCCAACTGCTATAAATCAAGTAAGTGCCAAACATTTTTCGTATTTTCCTTCTGCAGTTAAAAAATTTGTCTTGTCAAGTAAATTAATTGGTTTGTTTTCCCAGGCTTTTGTTCTAACACGGAAGTTAACACTGTTCCCATTGCTTCTGGAAATATATATGCCAGTAAGGAAAAGGAACCTGAGAATACTGTGTGGATTAAGGGAAATGGCATCTCCGAGTTTTCATTATACTTCAGTCTCCATTGCATGCAAAACTCTGAAGAAGATGATATTTAAATATTGGTTAGTGAGAGGAAATAGCATTTCTGTACCTTCTCAATCTAACCCTTCGGGGAGGGCGGGGAAGGCAGTTGTCCCTTATACATCTACCCTTCTGAGTATGAAAGTCTCTTAAATTGTGGAGCAGCCTTACTGCCCTTCATCTGTAAAATATTTTGAACTAAATTTTTGGTATATCACATGCCAGCCAGCTATATTCCACACACAGGGCAGAATTCCCTGAAAGAAGCATGTGTAAGATTTCCAGTGTTTCTGTTTATGCGTTTATGTTTATATTTTCCTGCCACTCTCCTCAAAGCATGTCCCAAGTTATTCAGGAGTAGGAATTGAACCAAAAGTTCACAATCATGGTAAAAGCTGTTGGATTTTCATCAAGTTGATGTATTGGGTCCTCAAGTGCTGGATCTTTGTATGTATGCCTAGATCATTAAGCAGTTCCTCTGGCTCCATTCCCAGGCATGAGCTTTGTTTTCCTTATCCCTTTATGAAAATGAGACTCTAGAGCTGACTCCTCAGGCGTTTGTGGAGAGCACTGACTCACTTTCTCTGGCTCACTGTTAATGTTGTTTATGTAGATCCTCTTCAGCGATTCTAGCCATAAGGATATTCCAGATTTATAATTTAGGGACAGGTTCGTGACCTAAAAAAAATTCTCCAACATAATTACTTTCCCAGCTTTATCGTTGCAGACAACTATAACAGATTTTGCATCTGAATCATTGTCTGGAGTTGTACCACTAAATAAATGGACCCTTCTCTGTTTCTGAGCCCGAGTGACATAAACTGGCACACATCCACAGTACATAGCATTGAACTCTAAGTCAGGGCTCTGTGTGCTGCCCCATAGCCCTGAGATACACATAATTTTTGTGAGTAGTCTTTTCAGTCCAGGGTACCTACCACAATATGAGGATGCTACAGTTCAGCTGAGTGCTGAAACAAAAGGGAGGGCATGCAGTGGCGTGCTAAAATACCAGGATACCATTAGGAGATGCTATAGAGCAAAGGGAGACAAACCTAGGCACACGTTTCCACTGCGCCTAAGAACTGGTGTTCCACTCATTGGACCCTCATGGTGATCGCTCCTCTGTGAACCCTGTGCAGTGCTAGTTTGCTCCAGCCACACCTGTGCTTCATGTATGGGTCAGTTACTTAGCTATAGGATGATCAGCCCCACAGCATCTAGCTCACTCCTCAGAGCCTGTCACCTGTCTTGGTACTGCAGCATCTACTTTTGGTGGAAGCTGGCTCCTCAGTGCACGAGTGCCACAGCTCATCTTGGGCTACTGGACTTTTCAGAGCCCACCCAATAGTAAGTTACAGCCACCATGTGCCTGGAGGAAGTGTGGAGTTCCCTTATGTGGAAACCAGAATACAACAAGAGAAGGCAATGTGATAGATGATCTCCCTGCCATGGGAGCAGACACCGCTGAGGTATGCCCCTAGAACCAACAACTCGAAAACACATCACAGCCCAGAATTGCAGACTCTGTCACAGTTAATCAGCATGAACTTGTGTAGACTTCTTCCTTGCCCAAAGCCTCCTATTTTACTCTGTCAGCCCCTTGGGTTCATATCCTATCATGCACATTTTTTTCTTCACTTTCCTTTTGTGCATTTTGTAGTGCTATTTCCTTTCCCTGTACGGAACCCGGGGAATAGCATCTCCTAGATTAAGCTGACACATTACTCCAAGGTGTTTCTACTGAACAATGTTTCATTATTCTTTGACAGATAAATGACACATCAGTGACACACAAAGACTGACAGCCCTCTGAGATCTGTGTTGTAGCATTATCAGCAAGTTTCAATAAGCTGCTAATAGGTGGGATATGCGAAGCATTCAGGTTCCAAAAAGTCATAAGAATTATTCCTTCACAGCTTGTGCTGGATACTTAGTACCAATACCAATGCCACAAGGAGGTACAGATCCCCTTCTTTCATTTTCTGTAATAAAGTACAAAGTTGAAGCACTGAAACTTTTCACTTTTAAATCCATCCCTGTGCTCATGTGTCAGTCATTAGAACAGTGCATGAGCACGGTTCAGCATCTCTCCCTCTCTCTGACACTACCAGCTCAAACACCACCAACATGTGACTTCTCAGGGGCTCAGGGTCACATCCGGGTGGGCGACTCCTTGGCATCACATCACTCATTTCGGATGAATTGTTATCACTGCTTAATTGTGAGTGGATACTTCTTTTCAAAAAAGAAAGCTTTCTGCAGGGCTAATTTACTAAATTGTTGAACATTTTGAATCTACAAATTTCTCCATCATTTCATTCCACCAAAGTAATTTTAACATAATCTCTGGCTATACAGATGATCAGGAAATTACACAGGAACAACATTTTGTCTTTTGTCATCACAAGGTGTGGTGGTTTTGTACTGCTTTTCCTATCCAGACCAGGATTTGATTTTATTGCTTTGGGAATTTTTTCATGTGATTAATATTTTTGTATTGACTGAGCACACTTTTTGGTTCTTAAGTCCCAGGATGACTGTAATTTTGTGCTAACATAACTCTCTGATGAATCCCTCCAAATAAAAAAATTGTATTAATGCAATATGAGAAAAATCTGGGGATATGAAAAGGGTCCACATAGTATTGATGACTAGAAAAAAATTAAGTCTGAAGTGATGTAGTTTTCTTTCTTTATCAGACAGGAGAAAATTTTACCCAGAAACAACTATCCATAAAATTTTCTTTATTGTTAAAAAAAAAAAAGCAGCAACAGCAGGATAAACAACAAGAAGTCTTGAAAGCAGTTAGTATAGTATATTCTCCAAATTGTTTTCTTGGTTGTAGACTCCTGTTCTTAAAATCTTGGTGACAAGAAAGAAAAAAAAAGATATCATTCTAGGCATGATTTATTTTTTTCTTGATTGTTTCTCTCTTCGATGCCAAATTTTGTTCTACGATCATTAAACTAAGTTTGACCAGATATATGTCCAGCCAAAACTGTTCCCGATGTGTGGCATACTTGCCTGAGAAAAGACATTTAGAGTTATATCTGTTTATTTACAGGCTTCTAGAAAGCTGTTAGACATTCTGTTATCTGGATAAACAGGGAGCCTCAGAAAGGTAAATCTATCCTAATGAAAAGTTGTAATTTTTAGAAGTAAACTCTGTCTGTTATGGGTACTGCCAGAATGTTCTTTGCCCCAGTACTCATATCCTGTAGTCAGCAAATCCTTGTTGAAATCTCTAACATGGCTGAGAGACCAGATATGGTGAGGAGTCAACAGACTGAGCAATTAAGTGAGTGAATCTTATTATAGTTTTCTCTGACTGGAAATTAAATGCCAAGTGAGTGAATGGAGATGGATGATGAAGAGAAGTCAGAAGCAAAAGTGTACAAACAATTTTCCTGTGCCTACACTTGCCATTTATAATACATTTCTCAGTGTAGTTTTAACAGCATTAGAGTTGTTTGAGAAAATATTCAAATAAAAGAAAATATCCAGGCACAGCTGCAGAGAGTGAAGACAGCAGTGAAAAGTTGCAAGTGCTTAAGAACCTGAAAGACTTTCATGCTTGAGTTTCTCAGAAAGCAACTAAGATATGTATTTTTTTAATTTGGATCATCTGTATATGGAAAAAAATCCAATCTTGTAGTTATCTAGCTTTTTTTGGGGGTGGGGTGTGGGGACTGGCGGAGGAGACGAAGAAAAATATTAAAGCTATTTGAGTAAGAAGACAGCAAGTTCCAAAGCTGAAGAATTTTTTGAGTGCAAACAGACTAACTAAGTTTTAGACTTCTAATTTATGTATGCTAAACCACCTCCTCAGCTGTCATTTTCCAGTTAGACAATGATATTGGCCTGTAATAGAATCCTATTTCTTGATGGATGTAGGTAGGTTCTTGAAGGAATCAGGTTTGAAGCTCCTGGTTCCAAACAGAACAGGTTGCAGCACCTCTTGGACTGCAGGTGCTTCAGCATTCAGTTGAGCTAGGCACCATTAACTTCTCCAGCTCATAATTTTGCAAGTGCAGCAGACGTGTTTTGGCTTTGCATGGCAAAATGTTTGGGAAGGGTGCTGCAGGGGCAGTTTCTGTGAGAAGCTGCTAGAAACTTCCCCTAGGTCCAATGGAGCGAGTCAATGTCATCCTGCTCAAAGAAGGACCAATCAGCAATGGTCATAGTATCTCTGTGATAACATATTTAAGAAGGGAAAAAAAAACCCAAAACAAAAACCAAAAAGAGCGGCAGTTCTTTGTGGCCAGAGAAGGGAGAGAGATGATGTGGGAAAATTTGTAAACACTAAAGTCAGCAAAGGAGGCGGAGGAGATGCTCTGGACACTGGAGGAGATATTGCCTTGCAGCCTTTGGAGAAGACCACAGTGAAAAAGGCTGTTCCTGCAGTCCATGGAAGGTGATAGAGAGTAAAGATTCCACTTGCAGCCTGTGGAGAATCCCACGCTGGAGCAGGTGGAGACATGTGAAGGATGCTGTGACCTGGTGGAAAGCCTGCACTGGAGCACGCTCCTGGCAGGACCTGTGGCCCTGTGGAGAGAGGGGTCCATGCCAGAGCAGATTTGCTGTCGGGACTTGGGACCTGTGGGGGCCCACACTGGAGCAGTCTGTTCCTGGAAGTCTGCACCCCATGGAAGAGACCCACACTTGAGAAATTTTTGACGAACTGTAGCCAGTGGGAAGGAGTTATGGTGGAGTAGTTGGTGGAGGACTGTCTCCCATGGATGGGTTCCCATGCTGGAGCAGGGGAAGAGTGTGAGGAGTCCCCCCCATGAGGAGGTAGGAGCAGGAATGACAGCATGTGACCAACTGACCCCCACCCATCCATCCCGCTGTGCCATTCAGGAGGATGAGATAGAGAAATTGAGAACAAAGTTGAGCCTGTGAAGAAAGGAGGGGTGGGAGGAGATGCTTTAAGATTTGGCTATATTTCTAATTATCCAAGTAATTGGGTAATAAATTAGATGCATTTTATTCCATGATGAGTCTGTTTTGCCTATGATGGTAATTGGTGAGTGATATCTCCCAGTCCTTATCTCAACCAACGAGCACTTCATTATATCTCTGCTCCCCTGTCAAGCTGTAGAGGGGGAGTGATAAAGCGGCTTTGGTGGGCACCTGGCCTCCAGCCAGGGTCAGCCCACTGAAAGAGTTAAGTGACTTTTCCTCTCTATGAATTCCTTCCTTTACTGTCAGCACAGCTGTGGGTGATACCCTTGTATACCAAATATAATCAACTGCCACTAACATTTCAGTCATTGCCAAGGCCCGGGCAGCTGTATAGCCATTTGTCCACCACAGTACAGCAGTGCACTCTCGGTTCCTTCCTCTGGTAATTCAATGTTGTATCAACTGCTTCTGACTAGAAGCATTTTTGTGAGGTAAATTAATTGCCATAACAGTGCCATAACTGATTATAAATGGGAGTTTTATGTGTAAAGTCTGTTTTTATTCTGTTCTGTATATCATTAATCTACTATTATCGTTTATATGGAAGAATGCATTGCATGGGTCTAAAATTCTGCCTGATGCTTTTAAATCATCTTCAGATGCTTCCATGCTGTTTCTTCAAATTTACCATATAATTGTTGTTTATACTCTTTGCTCCTATTTTCCTGATTGTGAAACATCTATTAGGAGTATTTTTTTTTTTAGATTTTCAAGTCTAAAGTAGGTGGAACTGTTGATGTGGCTTGACTTCTGTACTGTGACCAGGCGAGTGGACACCAAACTGTGAGAGGTGGATACCTCACTGATGTCTATAAATATGTTAAGGGTGAGTGTCAGGAGGATGGAGTCAGGCTCTTCTCAATGTTGGCCAGTGATAGGACAAGGGACAGTGGGTCCAAACTGGAGCACAGGAAGTTCCATGTGAATGTAAGGAGAAACCTTTTCACTGTGAGGGTGACAGCACTGGAGCAGGCTGCCCAGAGAGGTTGTGGAGTCTCCTTCTCTGGAGACATTCCAGACCAATCTGGATGCGTTCCTGTGTGATCTAATCTAGGTGATCCTGCTCGGGAAGGGGGTTAGAATAGATGATCTTTTGTGGTTCCTTACAACTCCTAATGTTCTGTGATTCTGTGATACTTCAAAGGAAATGTCATCATACAGGAATTGACAAACTGGAAGATATGCAGATCATACAAATGCATATGATGTCTAGCAAAGAGAAATGCAAAGTCTGCAGCTGGAATGGAATAATCCTAAACAGCAGTACTGGCAGGGGATCAATGTCTGGGATGTAGATCTGCTGCTAAATACCTGGAGGGCTGGTGAAGAGCAAGCTGAACATGAGCCAGCTGTGTGCCCTTGCAGCTAGGAAGGCAAACTGCATGTTTGGCTGCGTGTGTGTATTGGTAAGAACATATCCAGCAGATGAAGAAATCTGATTGTTTCGACCATGTATGAGAGTTTTGTTCCACTCTAAGTTCACCACACATAGACAAATTGAAGAGGGTGTGACAGAGCCATCAAGACAGCTGGAGAAGTAGGCATATGAGGAAAGATTGAAAAAATTTGGACTGTTATGCCTAGAGAAGAGAAAGCTCAGGGAGATTTGATCACAGCCTTCCAATACCTGAAAACAAGCTGCAGCGTAGTAGAAGCTACTTCCTTCTCATGGATGCTATGACACAATGGGCACAAGGAGAAATTCTATCTGGATACATGAAATAATTTCTTCCGGGTGAGAACAACGTGGCAAAGTTACTCAAAGAACAGGTGGGAACTCCTTCACTGGAAATGTTTACACCTGGCTTCTGAGGGCCAGAGAGAAGCTGATCTAATACCTGTTTTCAACAAGCAGACCAGTAACCTTCTTTGATGTCCCCATTGTTCTTCACTGTTCTGTCTTTCTGGGACTCAAAGTAAAGCTCTTGTGTGGAAGAGGATGGTTGAAGAGTCCTCTTGGACCCTTAATCTATCAGAGGAGATATCAGATAATCAGGATTGATGAATTTTTAAAATGCTCAGAAACTTTTATAGTCTGATTCACACAGGCCTTGCCCGAGGCACCAGTCCTGGGAAAAAAAAAATGATTCTATGTTTATTTGCAGCACAGTTTAGCTCTAATTTTCTCTTGTCACACTGAGATAAAATAATTGCTTCCACAGTCCCTGGTTACACAAGGTTCAGTAACATTCTTGCCTGGCTCATTTGTTTGATTCTGCACTAATTCTTTGGCAATGACAACAGGACTGTATCCCCAATTTGTACAGTATGTAAAGCATTTCCCATCCAACAAAAGAATTTTCAAGGGTGTTTCTTTAGTTGGATGATATTTTTTTTTATATTTTTTTTTTGTCTTTATCACAGTCACTGATCCAGAGTAATTGTATGAGAGTTTTAAGCCCCAGTTATTTTGGATGTGTGATCCTTGCTCAATTTAACTGACTCTGTGAAAATCTACATCTAGTAGTTTTTATTTAAATCTGTGAAATTTAAATCTAGTGTTTTCAGAGAGGAAATAGATGGTTTGGGGTTTTTTTTGAGAAATAGGAATAAAAGTTTTATTTGAAAAATCATATAAAAACCTCTCTCAATTTGCAAAGCTCTGTTCCTATTGAATTGTGTTTTGCAACGGAGCCTTGGTTTTCCATGTCAGGATTTTCTTATAGTTTGTGGGGGTTTTTTTTGTTTGTTTGTGTTTTTTTTTTTTTTTGAAAAAATGTTTTTTCTGTCCTTTTACCATCCATTCTACTTCTCACCTTATTTTCCAAGTGAAAAAAAAAAAAAGGAGAAAAAAATGAAACAAGAGAAATGTCAAAAGCATAAGCATTAGAAGTGTGGAAACTATTTTTTCCCCCCACATTTAAATGTTAATGTCTGAGAAAACAACTTTAAAACAAAAGGGAACAAGAAGGGATCTGTCCTGCTTAATACCTTTGTTGACAGGATGATGGCACAGAGTACACATTTACCAAGTTTTCAGATGACATCAAATTTGGGGTGGGGGGAAGTGGAGAGGAAGAAGAGAGGAAGGACAGTGGTTATGCTGGTGCTGAGAGGTTTGGGAGAAGTTTTGTGGAAGAGGCCCTGGGGTCCTGGCCAGCAGCAGGCAGGACATGAGCCAGAGTCCTACCCTGGCAGCAAGGGCACCCAGCAGCACCACAGGCTCCAATAGCAACTGGAGTACCCAGAGAATGCACCATCTTCCTTTAGATATCACCTGGAGTGCTGCTGCCAGTTGAGTCTCCTAGTAGACGAGAGACTTGGACAAACAAAATGAGTCCATGGGAACCCACAGGATGACCAGAGTGAGAGCAGTGCCTCTATGAGAAGGTGCTAGGAGAGTTGTGCTTGCTTGCGGGCCCCAACAGCCACCTTCCTCTACCCACAGGAGAGGCTGCTGAGACAAAGGACCCCAGCTTTTCTCAGGAGGGTGAGAAGCAGTGGGTCCGATCACAGGAGGTCCAAGCTGGTTGGTATGGCCAAGCAGTCAAACAGGTAGTCCAGGGTGTTTGTGAAGTGTCCATCCTTAGAGAAAAAGCTCTGGGAATATTCGTCTGACCTCATACCCAATGATTCCTTGAGTGTGAGCCTTGATTAGACACCTCCTGAGGTCTCTTACTTTCTAAGCTATTTTGTAATGTTATGATATGTAACAAAAAGGGCCACAATAAAAGTGAAAATATATAAAGGGAAATGAGATTAAAACAAGCTTATGTGCACATTATGCCCCCACCCCACAAAAGAAACAGAAATTTATTTCTGCCTTAAACTTTAAAAAGACAAAAAAAAAAGAGCTTTATATGCTAATAAAAATGGAGCAATTTTTTTCTCTCATAATATTATGGTTTAAATTAAAACAACTCCCAGAGAAATCTGTTCAGTTATAGTTTCTAAGTGCTTACTAAACCCACTGAAAATCTTACTGGACTCTTGTCCTGCTGCGAGGCTAATTATACACAGTGAGCTGATGATGGATGATCTGGGGCAGAATCAGACCCTTAGGATTTGATGGCTCTCTGCGTTCTGGCTGTGGACCAGATTTTGCTTTTCCTAAAACTGTAAGTGGCTTCTTTGAGCCTTTATTCTGCATTTACACCAAATGAAATCCTGTCCCTCTGAATCCTTTTTTTTTTTTTTNAAATCCCAGTGAGCTAAATGTTTCTGGAGAAGTGGAACAGTCCCCAGCTTTCCAAAATAAATACACTGAATCTCTGAGTGAATAGAGGTGGGTTTTTTTTTCTTTTCATTTTGTTTGTTTGTTTGAATGGTAACATTCAGCTGCCCAGTAGAAACTGATAACATTTAAGATGATTTTCTCTATTTTTCACAGCTGGAAAACATTTAAAAATATGAAATTGAACACAGGGTGAAGAAAATGCTCTCATTTTTATGTGATAAACCATTCATTTGAGCTCATACTACTGTAGAGTGCATCAGGCATTGGAAAGTTAGACAGATGGCATTGAAATGATATCTTGATGATTACTTCTCACAACTTTTTTTTTTAGATATTTCAAGATTTTTTATGGAAACCTCCCTTACTGAGTCATTTGAAAGCATATTATTTCATTCTTACAAGAAAAATGTGGTGCTCCTAAGACAATTACCTGACTATGTGGTACTGCTTTCAGTTTATTCAAGGATTTCACACAGACTCCCATAGATATAAAAGCTCCCTCTTCTCTCCTTTCATATGAAAATGTCTTCCAAGCATATCTCCTATTTTATGCCACTTGAAAACAAGACTCTTACAAAATCACTACATACAATGGAAAGCAAGAGAAAATATATATAAAAAATTCAATTTCCCAGTGGAATTCTTTAGATGAAGGAGTTTGTATTCCTAAAATTTATCATAAAAAGCCTTAGCATAAAATTTCACAGGATAGTGTGAAATGACCCTAAATTGGCTGCAATTTGTCCTGAGACTTCTTTTAAAGTCATGTATTCTCTTATAGGTCTTACAATTTACACTTTTAATCTGCAAAAATCTATAACACAAAGATTGAAAGAAAATATCCAATTTTTGTGACCAGAGAGTTTAAACCCATTTTTCATTTCTGCATAGAATAGAATATTGGTATCTTTTAATACCACATGCTTCATATTATGTCTCTGTGTAAACATGCATCTTTGCCAAAATCTGATGGATTTTTATTTTTTACATTCAGAAGTAAATATCACCCATGAAAAAAGTTCTAAAACCTTTACAGAGAAAGTAATACAAAACTACCTTATGTTTCCTAATACATTTTTTGTTTTATCCATCACTAATGAGACTGTCAGTAGGAATAATATGATGCACATAAATACTTCTGCCATTAGGAATACTTGTAAATCTTCAAATTTTGCAGGTTTTCCTTTGGCTAGTAGAAATTCTTTTAGTGGTTTCTGATAATCACATGCAAACCCTGCTCACTTCACAGGGTCTAAATCAAATCAGGATGAAAGCAGTTTATTGATAGCTTAACATGTAAATAACTGGCTATCAGTGAACTATGCATTCATAAGATATATCATTTACTATGCTATCATCAGATAGCAGTAAACAGCAGACTCCCAGAGAGGTTGTGGAGTCTCCTTCTCTGGAGACATTCCAGACCAATCTGGACTCATTCCTGTGTGATCTGATCTAGATGATCCTGCTCAGACAAGGGGGTTGAACTAGATGATCTTTCAAGGTCTGTTCCAACTCCTAATGTTCTATGAATAAAGTAGATACTCTACAATATTAGACAGCTGCAGAGTAAATAATAGGAAACATCATAACAGCAACAAAACCAAAGCCCACCATCAATTTCCTAAATATTCTTCTATAACTAACCCTAGAAAGTCCATATGACACACACACACACACAAGCACATGCACACATGTTCACAGCTCTCGTACCCCAGGAAAAGAGGGTTACCGGTAACCCCCACCCTCCCAGGCATGGTGGTTGCCCTGCTTGCATTCCCCTCCCATGGGAAATGTGGGAACCCCAGCTCTGTGCACACCTCTGTTGCCCCTATAGCTGCTAACACATGCACCGATGGGAAGGACATCCCCATCCTGACACTCCAGGAGGTCACATACATACACCTGTGGTGGGTTCCTGCTGCTTGTTCTTATCCCATGGGGAGCAGCCACTCACAGGGGCAGGACCCCCACCCACAGCATCGGGCAGGGAGGCTGATTCTCTGGCTGGGGCTGTGATGCTGCAGGGTGACTTCTGGCAGTGCCAAATCAGGTTTCTTTTCCACAGCGAGATCTCTTCCTACTGTTACTAGTATTTGTGCTTCTTTTATACTTCTCCCAGTGCCCCCTTCTGTGTATCAAATGATTCTTTATAATTCCCCCACTACTGTTTAATCCACCAAAAATAATTTTCTTTTTGAGCATGATCTTTCTGGGGGGAATGTTCCAAAACCAAAAGGCTTGTGTGTTTGTTACGTGCACACTCAGGCAGGCACGCAGCCAGTTGCTCACACTCCCATTCTCACCAGAACAGGTAACTTGCTGCCAAAGGTGGGCTGTGCAGGCAGCCCCACTGACCACCACAGGAAGAGTGAGTGACTTTTCACTCTGTGCTGAGGTTATCAGGATGGTGTGATGGGCTGACCCTGGCTGGAGGCCAGGTGCCCATCAAAGCTACTCTATCACTGCCCTCCTCAGCTGGATGGCGGAGAGCAAAGTACAACGAAGGGATCATGGATCAAAATGAAAGTGAGCGATCATTCACCATTTACCATCATGGCAAAAAGAGAATAAACTCAGGGAAAAGATGGTTTCATCTTTAAGAGTTCTGGTTTGGGCAGATTACAATTATTTAAACAATATAAGTAATTTAAGTTACACACATGACTTGTCATTTTTTTTCCTGAGTTCAGGACAATTTGTCTGCAGATAGGAGGCCAAAAGCAGCTGCATGGTACAGTAATTTATACTGCCCAGTGGGCCTTTTAGGTTGTGGGTAAGATAGCCACAAACCAGCTCATCTGTCCACATAATTTTTTTCTAATCCTACTCCATCATCACATAAAAAAACCACTTGTGGTTATCTCCATGTCAAGAACTTAGAAGTGAAGCAGACATTACACTTGACTGGAAGGCATAGGTTTTAAAAAAACTTCTTTAGGTCTTCAAACCACAGTGTAATGATGCAACCATTTCTTCTAGCACACATCAAACACCATTTAAAACTCATTTCTAAGCACATAGAAGTGAGAGGCTTTCCATCACTTTCCTAAGAGGAACATTCCACTGTCTTAAAGGTCTTACTGTTAAGAAGATTATTTTATTCATGTTTAGCTTAAATTTACCACTGTGTTTTACCCATAAATCCTAGCTATTTCTAATTGTTCCATCTACTTTATTCCCAAAATATGTTTGTCCTTTTCCATTTTTGGGTTTTCAGGGATGCATAAGGTATAAGTTGAGGACTAACACATTTATCCATAGGATTTTCCAATTTAATCCAAATCAGGCCTGCCTCTGAAAGAGTGGTAACCTTATTCCAGTTTAAGAGGCACTGTTGTGTCTTATATTTTATATAACAGGAAGGCCTTTTTTCTCAAGGTCATCACCTATTAAGTTTAGAAACTCCCCTGTTAATAGCAATAGTGAGTCTCAATATCTAAAATAAAACCAGAATCATTGAGTGGTTTGGGTTGTAAGGGACCTTTAAAGGTCATCTAGCCCAACCCCCTAGTGTGTCAGATTTGGCTGGGATTGAGTTACTTCATAGTAGCTAGTATGGGGCTATGTTTGAGATTTGTGTTGAAGACAGTGTCGATGGAGTAGAGGTGTTTATATTCTTGTTTGGCAGTGCTTGCAAGGAGTAAGGGACTTTTCTGCTTCTCACTCCACACCACTGGGAAGTAGACTGCTGGTGCACAAGAAGCTAGGAGGGGACACAGCCAGGACACCTGTCCCCAGCTTACTCCAGATATACCTATACCTTATAGTGTCTTGCTCAGAATAAAAACCTGTTGGAAGAGGGGGGACATTTGGTGTGATGACATGTGTCTTCACAAGTCACCATTAGGCATGATGGAGCCCTGATGTCCTGGGAAGCCCTGGGGATGGCTGAACACCTGCCTGACCATGGGAATGGGAAATTAATTCCTTGCTTTGCTTTTCTTATGTGCATTGGCTTTTGCTTTACCTATTAAACTGTCTTTATCTCAATGCATGAGTTTTCTCAGTTTTCCTATTCTCTTCCCCATCCCACCAGGGGAGAGTGAGCTAGCAGCAGTGTGGTACTGAGCTGGTGGCTGGGGTTAAACCATGACACATGGGAAAGGGTATTTTTGACTCAATCATGTTGCCCAGAGTCCCAGCCAGCCAGGGATGGGGTATCCACAACTTCCCTATGAAAATTGTTCCAGTAAATATGGTAAATATATCAAGGGTGAGTGTCAGGAGGATGGAGACAGGCTCTTCTCAGTGATGGCCAGTGATAGGACAAGGGGCAGTGGGTCCAAGCTGGTACATAGGAAGTTCCATGTGAATGCAAGCAAAACTTTTTTCACTGTGAGGGTGATGGAGCACTGGAACAGGCTGCCCAGAGAGGTTGTGGAGTCTCCTTCTCTGGAGACATTCCAGACCAATCTGGACACATTCCTGTATGGTTTAATCTAGGTGATCCTGCTCTGGCAGAGAGGGTTGGACCAGAAGATCTTTCAAGGTCCGTTCCAAATCCTGAGATTCTGTGATCCACTCACTGTTTTCCTTTAGCAAATAACTGTTGTCTGAAACACATTTTTCATTCATTTTCATTGAGGTAGTAGACAGGGTCCAAACATATTTAATTTCCTGAGGCCCAAATCTCATAATATTTTGATGTTTAAAGTGTATTACTAAACTTGACTAAGTGTTGGAGCCACCATTCCCCACAAGAGTAAAGGACAAATGATTCCGCAGTACAAACATCACAGGAATATCAAACTTAGTGCCCCAAAGAGTAAAACACTGATGTACAAATAAGATTTGTCCAGATGCTGCCAAATCTGAAGCCACAGGGGACCAGTTGAAATATCAACTAATGTTTGCAGCACCTGTTAACTGCCATACCTACTGCTGAACACTGTGTTGTTTCATTTTGTCTGAAAGATCTGTAGCAGCTACGTTTATTCTCAGGCTCCTAGTTTTTCCTTGAACACAGCTGGATCCTGCAATAGACTGTGTCCCCCACCATGCTTTGTTTAGCATTAGACTTCCATTCATTACAATATTTTTATAACTTCATGCTGTTTTAATTTCTCTTCTTGGCTGGACACGGAAAATGGGGACAGTGTAATAGTGGAGGCAGGATCCCAGGACTGGGGATGGAAACTGGATCATCAGAGAATGCCAGAGCTGTTGTCTTTGTCCAGTGGCCAGAAAGGTCAGTGGTATTCTGGAAGCACATCACCAGCAGTTTGAGGTGAGCCTTCTCCTCTACTCAGCCCTAGTTAAGTACACGTGGAGTTCTGTGTTCAGTGATGGTGTCCCCAGTATGACACACATAGACATACTGGAGGGAGTCCAGCAAAGGACCATAAAAATGATTTAAGGACTGGAGCATCTGTCATATGAACTGAGGCTGAGAGAGTTGGGTCTGTTCAGCCTAGAGGAGAGAAGATACAGGAGGATTTATTCATGTGCATAAATACCTGATGGGGAGAGCAAAGGCAAGAGGACCAGGCTTTTTTGAGTGGCGCCCATTGACAGGACAACAGTCAATGGGCATGAACAAACACAGGAAAATCCATTAAACATAAGAAATATATGTTTTTCTAGGTTGACTGGATCAGCTAAGAGAAAAATAAAACCTTTTATTAGAATTTCTGCCTCCACAGCACAGTCACCCAGACACATTGAGGAGAGGTATTACTAATTTTTTTTTTTAAACAACAAATGCCCTTGGGTATAGTACCAAAAAAAAAAGTTTCAAATTAAAACAAGGTGTTGAAACTTGCAGTAAATATTTACCCAATTGTCTATGTTTGTTCAAGAAAAGAAGCAGAAATGTAACAAGTCTACCTACTTTTAAAGAAAGAAAAAGCTACAGCTACACAGTGCTTTACCTTTTCTGTGGATGTAGACAGGATTTTATGTCATTCACAGGCATTAAATCTCATAAATCTTATAGTTATGTGGTTTTCTAGAGATATTTTATCATCTGTCTATATTTTTGAGTGTTCATTTTGGTTTTCAGTGGGTGGGTACTATCCATAAAATGAATGTTATTTTTCAAGTAAAAGAAAGTGTAAAAGTGTCTGTCTCATTCAGGTTTTTTTTTATGCAGAGAAGCAAACTTTTGTATCCTAACAGCATGACCAGAGTTCTGAATTGATGGAATATAGCCCAGTCACTAAAACCCTGATAAAACAATAATGTGTTGCACATGCTTCTGTTTCATTGCTTCTCTCCTAGTCACATTAATTTAACCAAAATGTAAGAGCTACTTTGTTAGCATTATCAAAGAAAATAAATTAGCCAAATAAAGTTATGATAAAAATGATTATAACAGAATTTAAACCACCTGACTTGGCTTTACCTTGAAAATCAATGGGCAAAATAGAAAAGGCAGTTTACATATCTGTTTCCTAAAATAAAGAAAATAACTGATGTGGCAATTCGTATCAATTGGAAATTTCCAGTAAAGTCAGACAAAATGGCTCAAGTGATAGCTATTTATAGGGCCCATGAACATACTTCTCATCGCACGGTAAAATCTCTTTGATTGTCTTCTGTAAATTGCATGTGTCTCGTCTACCAACCTCCTTCATTGCAAAATTGTAGCTTTTATCATGGTGACTTGGCTTACAAGGAACTTCTGTTCATATGACAAGA
Organism: Heliornis fulica; assembly: GCA_013399135.1. Lineage (NCBI taxonomy): Eukaryota > Metazoa > Chordata > Aves > Gruiformes > Heliornithidae > Heliornis > Heliornis fulica. Next base: position 111,068 of record VXBZ01000890.1, read on the forward strand.
AACTGCTATGATTTTTTAATTATTATTTATTTACCCCAGGTATGCTTTAATTGTAGGAGTAGATGCCTTCAATTCAGTCAAGGAAAAACTTTTCTGAGAATGTCAGAGATTGTCCTCTGGATGTCCTTCAATGTTGCCTAGATTTTCCACAGTTACTGTTAGAGGGCTAAATACTGGAGATGAATACATGGCTGGACATGGATTCTGTTGAGTTTGCGCAGAATTCACACAGCGCTTAGTAAGGAAGACTTGGGAAGGTGGTATGAGAACAGTCAGAGCACATCTTCCGCTGACTCACTTAGACTTAGTTATGAAAGGCAGCTCAACAGTGTTTGGAAGTCATTGGATCCAGGCACGTGGATAACATGAAAATTAATGCATATGGGTTTAACATTTTCACCCACTTTTTCATGAGTGTGTACTACTTTTCTCCTTAGTAAAAGAGAAGCATTTTCTGTGCCATAGGGAATCACTGAAGGTGTCTTAGGAAATGTCAGCTAGTTCAGCAGTCTCCTGTGATCCCTGTGGGGAAATGATGGCCTCTCTCTCTGTCTTCCTCTCTCTCATTTTGTTTATGTTCACTCTCAGAAGGAATTGTATTGCTGCACCGAATATGAAAGAGCAATTTAAAAAGAATGATTCTCCCACATGTAAGATGAAGGACTTGATGACCTAGTAAGTGCTTCCTATTTCTCTTCCTGTAAAGAAAAACATATTAAAACATCTTCCACGATTTCTTTAAAAAAAAAAAACCAAAACAAAGTTCTTAATTGCCAATGTTGAATAAATTTACTTTTTTTTTTTATTTATTTTCTGGGTGTTTTTCCCAGAATTTTATGTTTATCTGAATATCCACACACACATGCTATTGTTTGTCTCTAGTCCTGAGCACAGGTAAATCACTTCTCTTTTATGAATTCAACCTGCCATTTATGGTTTTTTTTTTTTCTGTTTCCCAATTTGATTTCATATTGGAAAGAGAGAAGAATAACTGAAATGAAAACAAGCCACCTAATGTCACAGTACTCTTTAGCAATACAATCTTGAAGTTTTAGGAAAGATGAGAAATTATGTATGGTAAGAATCTCTTGTGTAAGCTGTTCATATTGACTGTGCTCTGTGAATTCACCTCTGATGCTGCAGCTCCAATGTTATGCACAGAAGGATTCAGCTTTATGCAGCCAATATTGAGCTCATCATACCTTTTTAAATGAGTCTGGAAAAATTCCCATTATGCATATGCCCACTTTCCTAACCCATACACCAGAGGGTTAGGCTGGCTCCGTATATTCCTTGAGAATTGACTCCTCTCGCTCACTCTCTCCCTTTCCCCGCTAGAAACATCTGTGCATGATTTCTATTTGTCAGCTGGCAAAAGGATGCTGAAATACCTCTGTGACAATTACTCACAGACGCACCATTTGTACGATCCATCTGTAAGAAGTACCACGTGTCGTCTCCTCTCCACCGAGGACCAAGGATTACATTTGCAAAACTATAGGTATAGAGCTCACACTGCAATCAGCCATTGCTAGGGCTACAAATAACTGCCCCAGTTCAGTTTGTACTTGATCATTGTATAGATTTCTACTGAACTTGCTCTATAAATATTGCAGGATTTGAATGTCTTCAAATTAAAGAAGAAAATAGAGCAAGAGACACAGAAGGGGGGAAGGCACTGATGTCTTGTCATGCATATCATCTATCTGGATTTCTGCAAGGCTTTTGACATGGTCCCCCACAACATCCTTCTCTTTGAGTTGGAGAGATATGGATTTGATGGGTGGACTGGTGGATAAGGAGTTGGGTGGATGGTCACATCCAGAGTCAATGGCTTGAAATCTAGATAGAAGGTGGTGACAAGCAGTATTTCTTGGGGGTCTGTGCTGCTACCAGTACTGTTTAATATCTTTATTAATGATATTGATAGTGGCATTGAGTGCATCCTTAGCAAGTTTACTGATGACACAAACCTGAGTGGTGAGGTTAATGTGCTAGACGGACAGGATGCCATCCAGAGGGACCTGGACAGGCTGGAGAAATGGGTTAGGTGAACCTCATGAGGCTCAACAAAGCCAAGTGCAGAGTCCTGCACCTGGGTCAGAACAACCCCTGTTATCCATACAGGTTAGGAAATTATGTGCTTGAAGGCAGCCCTGAGAAAAAGGACTTGGGAGCAATTGTGGTTGAAAAGCTGGTTGTGAGCCATTCAATGTGCAGCTGCAGCCCAGAAGGCCTGTGCTGCATCAAAAGAAGCATGACCTGCAGATCAAGAGAGGTGATTCTGCCCCTCTACTCAGCTCTGGTGAGACCTCACCTCAAATACTCTTTCCAGCTCTGGAGCCCTCAACACAAGAATGTCATGGACCTGTTGGACCATGTCCAGAGGCACAGAGGCCACAAAAGATCAAAGGGCTGGAGAACCCCTCCTATGAAGATAGGCTTGTTCAGCCTGGAGTGCAGAAGGCTCAGACCTTACAGCAGCCTTCCAGTACCTGAAAGGTACCTATAAGAAAGCTGGAGAAGAACTTTTCACAAGGGCATGTAGCAATAGGATGAGGGATTATGGTTTTAAACTAGAGAAGGGGAGGTTTAGGTTGGATATTAAGAAAACAGTCTTCAGTATGAGGGTGGTAGGTCACCATAGAGGTGGTGGAGGCCCCATCTTTGGAGACATTTAAAGTCAAGCTTGATGGGGCTCTAAGCAATCTGATCTAGTGAAGATGTGCCTGCTTAGTGCAGGGGAGTTGGACTAGATGACCTTTAAAGGTCCCTTCCCACCTAACACCATTCTATGTTTCTGTGATTACATGATAAGAAGCCATATTCATGAAAACAAATTGGTGGGCAACTTGTTCTATTGGAATGTGTGTGTCCATGTCCATAGGAGGGTAGTTCGCACTAGAGGTCCCTTTGAACACAAACCAGTCTGTGATTCTGTGATTCTAGAACTAGTTCTGAAATACATTAATATTTTTTAAAAACAAAGATTAGGTTTTAATGTTTGTTTTGACTGAAGTTAGATTGAGAAAAGTTTTAAAAGGGACTTACATTTCTTGACAACAATCTTTATTTCACTTTCTATAGGCTCATACTCAAAGGATACAGAGAATACAAACCCTTTTTATGAAGCTCATTACTTTGTGGGTGTGGTGGTTTCACCATGACTGGAGGTCAGACTCCCACCAAAGTTACTCTATCACTCCCCTCTTAGCTGGACAGGGGAGAAAATATCTATTGAGAGTCTTTGGAGTCAAGATAAGTACAAGGAGGGATCAATTGCAATTGGTGTCATGGGCAAAACAGACTCAACACAGAAGAAAAGAAAACTCTCTAATTTATTACACTACAGTACACACACAGAAACCAGAGTTGAGAAGTACAAAACAGTTCTTAAAACACCCCACCACCGCCCCTCCCTTCTTTGCAGACTTCACTGTATTCATGATGTTTCTCTTCCCCAGGATGTCACAGGGGAAAGGGGGGAAAAATAGGGAATGGAGGCTTCAGTCTTTGGTCAGTTCCTTGTGAGTTGTTCTCCTTCTTGGGGAAGGGGGTGTGGGGGGGGCATTTCTCACACTCTTTTCCTGTGCCATTGTGGGGTCCCACCCACAGCAGACAGTCTTCCACGACCCTCTCCACATGAGTCCTCTCCCACAGGGCCTCGGCTCTTCACCAACTGCCCCAGTGTGGGTCACTGTT
>VXBZ01000890.1:119989-180745 GCA_013399135.1 Heliornis fulica
TTTCTCTCCTCTCCTCTCCTCTCCCCTCCACTTCTTTCTCTTCTTCTGGCTTTTTGCTTGGATATCCTTCAACATGCTACTGTTTGTAGGTGAAAAACAAATTAGCAGGACAAAAGCATTTACTACATAATTAAAATGCATATATATACATTCTTATTCTTATACTTCCTATAATGAGTGGAATGTATGTATGAGAGCTAGTACATTCCACATGTGAAAGAGGTCTTTGTCAATCATTCAAGACAGATAAATCAGAAACTGAGATCTGAATAACATGTTTGCAAAACAGCCTGTGCAGTTCCTGAGTTTTGATTTGAGCTTTCTATTCCCTAGCAACTGTAAGTCACAACATTGCGCCCAAGAGCAAAACAAGAAGTTCAGTATATTAAAAGCATGCAGACCTACATGAATGTATTAAAGAAGTGTTTTGAAATACATTTTGAAAAGATTTCTGAGTTTCTTTTTTTCCAGAGGCAACTGCAGAAATAAAATTAGTATCCAGTTTTCATGTTTTAGCATAAAAGAGTTATACATTAAGCGATGATAGTGATTTGCGTAATCACTATAGGAATTTTTCAGGAAACATGCATCTATTTATAACTAAAGGATATTTTTTTCATTTATATGCTTCCCGATTTTGATCACATTAAAATATTAAAAATCCAGAATGATTTATGCAAATATGGGTCGAACTGCACGTCTTGTCTCTGAAGAAAGTTAAAAAAAAAAAAAGTTTGCATAAACCTATAGTTATTTCAGGTTGTAATCTTCAGGAATACTCTAGATGGGGCAGGAACACACACACAAAAAAAGGTTTTGCTTATCTAAAATGTGTTTTCAGAGGTTTTTTTTTTTGTTTCATAAGCTGACACTACTGACTACATATTAATTATCTATACTTCTATTACTAGTTTTCAGTAAAAACATTCTTCATAATGTTATGATACAGAATTATTTGAGAATATCTGTTCTGAGCAGAGCATTGTAGAAGTTCAAGTTCAGTTTATTCTGAAAACTTTCCTGTTCTGAAAACTGTTTTGCTTATGTTAGCAAAAGAAGAGAACTCCCAAAATATATTCAAAATTGGCATGCATTCTATATTATATGAACAGACTGTATAGAAAAAAATAGAAAGTTTAGATATGATTTCATTTATCATAAAAATCGCTATCATTAACAATACTGGCTGCATTTAATGCTTGGCCTCTCCTCTCCTCTCCTCTCCTCTCCTCTCCTCTCCTCTCCTCTCCTCTCCTCGTCTTTTATTTTAGGTAGCTCTTAAAACAGGGAAGAAATACTGATCTTTAAATGTCTCCTAACATTTAGGTATTCTTTTCTTACTCAGAGCTCTTTCTCCTTACTAAATGGAATTTATTACAAAAATCTTGGTTTTGTGGTTTTTTTATTTGTTTTGTTGGTGAAAGATGAATAATTTGTGGTACAGAAGTTCAAGTTGGATAAATATCAGAAACTTAGGTTTTAATTAATATTTTTTTCTTAATGATAAACACTATCTATTTGAAGACATTAATATATATCAAGCTAACATATTAGTCCTTCAACAGAACAATCTGAAATTGTGTCTTTTGTGTAAAATTCCAACAAACAGCAGAAAAGAACACCAAATCCCAAGCAAAACCTATTTTTTTAACTTGTTTTGCATGCCTAATGAAACAGAAGCACTGAAAAAATACTAGAATAATAGGAAGAGGGAAGAAAATTTACCCTTACTAAATTAAGACTAGTTTTAGAAAGAACTCTATTTATCTAAGTATATAAAGATATGCTTAGCAGCATATACCAAAACAAGCTCCCATTAAATGTATATGGGCTGTGTAAAGATGAAGAATTGAGAAATCTATTTAAATCCTTGCGAAAACACTATTTTTTGGGCGATGCTAAGCAAATTCTTTAGGATTAAAAGAGTACCTAGATAACACAGTCTATTTAATTTAAACTGTTTTAGTAAGGAAATAGTTAGCATTTGAGGGGACACTTCTTTCCACTGATTAAAAAGCTTATTCCAGATGGACAACCTTAAAAAAGCTGAATTAAACGTGTCCCAATCCACGATTAATCAATAGCTGAGCTCTGGGGTCAGTGTTAACTATTTATTAACCTAACCTGAAAATTAAAGGATCTTACTCTGAGATTCTTGGTGCTATAGTCTTAATGTTATAGGCAAAAACATCTTGTTTGATGTCAAAATTTAAACATAAGTGTGGCTTTTAACATATCTGTGGATACCTGCATAGGTTTTTATAATAAAATATGTACATATTTTCCTATGGTTTTAGTTAAAAATGACCAACAACAAAATCCAAGACCGAAACCTTCAAATTGACTTGATTGCTCTCCCAACCTCTGAAGCCATATGATTATTTTGATTATTTTAATTTTTTACCCTAAAACTAACATTGCACTTGTTTAATTGATGTATTTGCTCAACAAATTCATAACCTAGGTTATCAGCATTAGTGTCTGCTATATCTGTAGTGAGATGATTAATGCAAATAGGTTCACTGTATGTTCCTGGTTTTCAATGAATAGTAAGGTTTTGCTTTTTGACATTTTGCTGTAGATCAGTAGAATAAATTCCAATGAAGTTCTCTTATTCCAGAGTTAATTAAAACTTTTAAAAAAACCCAACCCAACAGTGTTATTGTCATCAGGACATTCTTCTTTTCAATAATGTATTTTCATTCACACCAAATTAAATTATATGCTTTTATAGAATGAAAATACTGCAGTAATAATATATTTAAGTAGGCAGAGTGACTTAACAGGTAGAATTGTAATAATAAAAGTCACAGAACATCTGTTTATTGTTTTATTCCTGAGTTCTCAAAAAGCAAGGTTCACTGAGAAACATATAATTACACAATAAAGCCCATAAATCCTTGAAATTCTAACCATGCTCCAAACTCTAAAGCTTCACTTGACTTCCACTAAACAGGTTTTCCACTCAAGATAGTTTGTATCCTGGAGAAAAGACTTCATCCTTACATATTTCTAAACAAAATATGAGTGCTGACTGATCTTTTGAGGCTCATAGCAATGCAACATTCTTAAAAAGACATTTATCATGAAGAAAATGGCGAGAAAATTTCTTGCTATGGATTACCAACTTAAATACAGTACTGGATGATTTTATTTCTTTTCCACAGAAAAGAAAGAGATATTTCTGGATTGTTTCATGTTCTCACAAAACAAGGAGAAAAGAGAGATGGAGTTTATCCCCCTTTTTTATAAGGTTTTACTGAGCTGCAAGATCTTGCGTTCTGTTATTTGTTTATACTTTGCTCCTTGGAGACGTCACGATGAAACTTCACTCTAGTACTGCTATGCTGTTTCATTCAGGAATAAAAAGTTAAAAATAATATACACAACAGATTGGGCATTTACAGAATACTAGTGATTGAATTAGAATATGTCTGATCTACCATTCTAAAAAATATTCTGAATTATGACTGACAAAAATATTTAACTCCATTAATTTGTTCTGGAAGGCCATTAACCTACAGCTTTAAACTTCTAAATTTTTATTTAGATCAAACAAATTTGTGAAAATAAACCCACTAATACTATAGCTTTCAGAGCGATAACTCAAATGTATCTAGAATTCTCAGGGTAGAGAACTCTAAAGTGAAAACAAGAAATGTGAAATCAAACATGTCTTTAAAGCTTCAGCAAAGTATTTGGTAGAACTTTACACCCTCCTAGTGTAATCTCTGCAGGAATAGAAACTGCAGCCTTTTTATCCTTTTTATACTGAATTGTTCATGAGAGTAATTTATGTCATGTTTACAGAACTGGGGAAGAAGAGGAAGGATTTGTATAACTGGTCAAGATAAATATTCTGTCTCTGATCTAGAGCAAAATCATGAAAGGAATATGAGGAAATAAACTCTAGTGGCCATTAATGAAATTATCTGCCATAAGGTGAAGCTTCTTCTTTGTAATCACAGTTAATAGAATCTGTAAGGTTTAAATCCCTTCTAAAAAAAGTATAAAATACTCTATTAGAAATAACTAAATGTTCTCATCATCCACATGTATGTCTAATCCTTCACTAGATCATTCTAAGCTGTTTGCCTCAATTATATCTCAAGACAATGAGTTTTCAATGTATTACCTATCATTTTCACTTTTTTAAATATATATATATATTAGAGTAAAATGAAAAAGATTAAAAGCACTAGATTGAGATTGAACTCTTTTTGAACACCAAGAGATTTACAGAGCTGTCTACACTAAGAATTTAGAATGAGGCAACAGTATGCTTTGTAAGACAATCCCAGAGATACCTTAGTTTTTCACATTTGGTTTGCAGCCTTCCAGTACTTAAAGGGAGCACATAGACAGGAGGGGAATTGGACTTTTGCAAGGGTGGATAGTGGTAGGACAAGGGGGAATGGATTGAAGCTAGAGGTGGGAAGATTTAGATTGGATATCAGGGGGAAGTTCTTCAAGGGAAGAGTGGTGAGGTGCTGGAACAGGCTGCCCAGAGAGGTGGTGGATGCCCCAACTCTGGATGTGTTCAAAGCCAGGTTAGATGGGGACCTGGGCCACCTTGTCTAGATGCAGGCCTGGAGGTTGGTGGCCCTGCCTGAGGCATGGGAAGTTGGAACTTGATTATCCTTAGGGTCCCTTCCAAACCAGACCATTTAGTGATTCTGTTACCTTGTTTTTCTTTCATGAAAGACTTACTTTTCGCCTCACAGCTTTCCCCCGCCCCCACCCAATGCCTCCCCACCCCCCTTTGTTTTTTCTCTCTGGATATCTTCAGTGAAAATCCCACAGATGCTGCACTAACTCAACCTTTGAAGAGCTCTGTCATGTCCTTTCAGGTGCAATGACAATATTTCTCTCATAGCCACAGTCAGAAGTCACAAACACATTTTGGAAGTGTGTAGAATATTTTTTCTCCTAGCATAGTCTGTGGTCATGTCTGTACCTGGATCCAGGCTTTTTCATGTTCAGTGTAAACGTCAGATTAAGACACAGTTTAAAGCACTTATGACAGTGTGAACAGGGAGGTATCTAAGTATTTATTACATGTACTTAACACTTATGTAATTATTAAAAGTGATACGTCTTAAATTATGGCAATATTATGCTGGCAATGAGGTACTCATTTACAGGAAATGATATAAATTATGAATGCCTTCCCAAAGCATGATCATCAATCAAAACTGCAGGTGTTAATGTTGCCAGAAAAATAAGGAAAAGGTTGTCAAGAAGCACATACAAAAATCATTAAGAAAGAAACTCAAACAAATTAATCTTAGTGATTAGCCCCATAAATGACCTTCCTCCAGCAACTGAATATGATAATTTGGGGTCTTTTCTGTCATATTTAGGGACACTTTATGAAATATATTGAATATTTACAAACATAATGGACAATGACATACTTATTACATACATGTATTATTAACCAGTGGAATCTTTTTTAAGAAAGCAGTCAGGAAGGAAATGAATGACTAATGGGTATAATTTTCATCAAACTCTTCATATATTTCTAAAACCAATAGTAGAAACATTGTTTTTAATAAAAGAAAAAAAGAAAAAAGAACTTTTTTTCTTCTTTAACTGACTGTACAAAATGGGTTTTAATAAAAAAACATTAAATTTTTGGAATTCATGACAATATTGGAAGACAGAATTCAAAGTGACCTCCACTATGAATAAGATAGAAATTTTTGAGATACACAGTATTGTCTGTCAAATTGCCATAGAAAAATGATTAAGTATTAAATGACAGATTTGTGTATATTGTTTTCATGCTTCAGAATGGCTTTTGTCCTACAGCTTTATTTCTACCCATAGGATGTATAGTTTCAACAAAAAGAAAAAAAAAAAAAAAGGAAAAGATAAAGGGAAAAGGAAAACAGGACATTGATTATTACACTTGTCATACCTATCACTTGAGAAACAGTTTGTGAGGCTTGACATTTTCCATGGTCTTAAATAATTAACTGTAGCCTAAAAGCCCGAGCAAATATGATTAGTCTATTAATATACGCTATTGACCTGAAAACATAATAGCATTACACACTGCAAGAACCATCTATTTTACATGATGTACTTATGTGTATCTAAGTAAATATTGCTCCCTAAAATCCTTTTCTCTGTTTAAAAAATAAATCGTTCTACTTTTTCTGCGATAGTTGCTTAATGAAACATGTATAAATATTTAGTTGTTTTTTTTTTATTAAGTAGCATATTGTGTACCTACTGGGTACACATGGTATCATAAAAATCAATCTTATTTCTTGAATGTCTTATCTAAAGTTATGCTTTCTTTTTAAAATTGTGAATGATCTCTGTAGCATTTTTAATAAATAGCTATTAAGAAACACAAAACTTTTGCAAGCTTGGGCCTATGTTTACAGTAGGTATTTGCTCATTGAACTAACATTTGGAAGGCCTGTTTAGAATAAGCTTCAAGAAACATTGAAACAAAACCAAACAATTACAAAAAAAATAAAAGTGTATTTTACACCAATTGTAGTAGTGTAACTTTTAAACTCATTTCAGTTTGCATAGTGAGAAAGATCAAATTTTTTGCTTTTCCTACCAAAAAGAAAAAATGTAATATTTGTAAAGAAAATAGTAAACATTGTCAGTAAAAGGTATAAGGAATAGTATATCCGATTTTAGTTGTAATGCCTTATTTGTGATAATAGCTCTTTGCCAAACATTTATACAGTAACCTGATGTCTAATAATCTAAAACTGAATAGCTGTGCAGTGATGTTGCACAGTAACAGAAGCTGTAGCATGATTCAGCTAACAGGCATCAATTTGCAAGATCTATCCATACTTCAGGTTGAGGCGTCTCCAAGGAGCAGGCTAAGATAGCACTTATACAGCCAATGGAAAAGAAAAAAAATCTGTATAAAATCAACTAACCTAAACAAACAAAAACCAAAAACCACTGCATGCACAGATGACTTTTAAATACACTGATTGACATCCTGAAGATGTTTGTCAAAAGCTGTTGTATTTCTCTTTGATAATTTTATTTTTGTTTTGCTGATCAGAAAAATAAAGTATTGCTCATTTGTTTATACTCTGAAGTTGCATAACATACATACCATAATGCTCTTCCAAATTAAACCACAGTAACTTTGGAAAATGGGTACTTATGTGGACTATTGAGGACATACTCTTTATGCAGCTTTGAGCCCTCCTATTTTGTTCTCCAAGTCCGCACATAAATGAACAGCCACTGAAGTCTGGAAATTATTTGGGTTCCTCTCTGTCCTGTAGGATCGTTATGGTACTTTTGTTCTGCAAAGAGCATGGCAAGATGAGAGAGGAGAGGATCTCCACTGGGGCTGTGAAACAGAAGGGACTGATGAAAGTTGATGTAATGACATGGGCAGTACAAGAAGTTGCAAAACTCAGGTGCTGTGATTGTTCTGTTTAAAAAAAATACAGGTTATGTTTTTTTGGCACCTGGGGAAAATGGATTTTTCTGATAGTTTAAGAGATGACCACCTATAACTGAAAAACTGGAATAACAGGCCACGTTTATTGGCACTACCCATGGGTAGTGTTCTGAGAAGTGTAATGGCAGCTAAAACTCACAACTCTCTGCATAGCTAGCAGCTCTTAATAAACTGGAAGAGCTTTTTAGCTCTGCTGAAATTTTACAAAAATAATCTATTTCCACAGCAACTGGTGGCTGCAGAGTGTTTCTACATTTTTAAAAGGAAGAAAAAGAAGGGAAGCTACTTTTGAGCATACAGTGATTAAGCTGACAGAGCCCTGTCAGTTTTATACAGGGATCTGATCAGGTAAGGAATTTGTACAACTCATGGTGCAATCTGCTCCTGAGCAGCAAACAGGATGGAGCAATACAAACTCAGCTGCCCAGTGAATCTGATCTTGCTATAAAATAATAGAGCAGCACTACTCATTTAGGGTGGGTTAGTACTAAAGAGGCCAAGTAATTGCCCAACACCCCATAAAAGAGTAATTCAGTGGTTTGAGCAGATATTACAAGTACAAATTACTTTTTAGTTCCATGTCAATGAAATGCAATATTAAAAATTATTTTTTGTTTTAAGGTCAGATCCATTAGAAATTGCAAAAAAAATGGAGAACAGATGTAAACTTAATTGGGTCAGAACACAACTTGTGAGAGCACAGCATCTTACAGAGGATTGCAACTGAGATTTTTAAATTAACATTTGAAGGGATATGACATAAAAAAGCACCAAACCTCATGATTGGTAATTTTGAACCTCTATGGGTAACAAAAGCAATCAGCTCTTCTCAGGAGTCTATCAGTAATTTCAGTGATCTTTTCCCATTTTTAGCGATTCTGACTTTGCTGTTTCCTTATATATAAATATGGCCGCTGGTTAAATGCTTATTTTGTCAATTCACTGCTTAGTTGCTTCTTGGAAGATAAATTTATATAACAAACAAACCTTATTTTTCTAGAGGTTTTTCACAGAATAATTTTCAAATATCTATATGACATCTCTAAAATATTACTACATGCTTTTGGAAGGCATACTAAAATATCAGTCATTAAGAATGTATGATGATCTCAGTTCTCATCTACACCAAATTGATTTTCTGATCAAAGTACAGTTTAAACCAGAATGTAATAAACATCACAAAAGCCAAATGATACAGACAGAATTTAGTCATCTATGGTTAGCACCACAATCTGGAAAATCATTTGGGTACTACCTTTTCCACACCTGCCTTGCAACTAAATCTATGGAATGTAAATAATGTAAATAATAATATTGACTATAAGAGTGAAATTGAGGTTCATAAAATAGCTGAGTATCCATAAATGTTGTGATAATCAGTTTCTCATGGAAACATTGCCTTACAAAAACAAACCAAATAATTATTGTCTAAAAAACACCCCAAGAAACTCAGTCCATTAGGACATTGTAATAAAAGCCTGATCTGAAACTGGTGACAGTTTCTGCAACACAGTCTGGACTAAGACAATGTCCAATGGGATTTGCAGAACAGAGGTCAGACATACAGCTCTGAAAAGTTTTGCAGCTTCCCTTAAAACAGATGCCTTAACCACTAGTGAATTAACTCAGAAGATAGGAGATTCTCTCCATTAAGTGCAGATAGAACATCAAACATCTATTTTAGACAAACTTCTGCACATAGGAAAGATTAATATAATTCCCTTCCTTCCACTTCTGACTTTTTAAAATAAATTTTAAAGAGGTACAATTTCCAATGTATTCCACTTAAAACTAATGGTAGGATGTTTTTATTTTTAATTTTTGTGCTTGTTTTGTAGGAATTGCATGAATGTAATTGTTCTGACTATAGAAAGAACACTGCAGTTCAGTAGTGTAATAGATATGTAAATGCACTGACAATATGATACGAATTATTTTACTCACAAAATAAGGAATAAATTAATTGCTTGACACACATATCGTAGCCATATGCTTTCAGAAGCTCTCCTGGACTTGGAATCTGAAGTTTGCAGTTTGTGTTCACTAATTTTTGGTGATCTTTCTAACAATGGTTTGAGTTAATTCTGAGATACCTAACTTCTCTTCTTTTTTAGTTAAGCCTACAGATGCCTTTGGACTGCTACACATTGTCTCTAGTTTTCATATTTAGATTGAAAACTAGGATGTGGGGGTGAAGTAAAAATTCTGTAAATTTCATTTCAAAAAACTATTTCTTCAATGTGCATATAGCCCCCACAGTTTGTCAATCATTGAAAGATTAAAACAAATTTTAATACATATATCACTAAAAAGGGATACATTTTAAAGCTCATTTCAACTTTAACTTACAAAATGAATAAACCTCAATTTTCAAAATAAAAATTAAATGGAGACATAAAGGATGTAACATGATTATGGGAATGTTCATGCACTTACAATCTCCACTGTGGGATTGTTTCCTTTAGTGGTAGGATACTGTACATAAGGAAAAAAAAATGTTTCATTTAAATGATGGTACAAGAAGTAACATTCATATTTTGCCATTTGGTTGTCATTCTAAATGAAAAATTAGTGCTATTTCTATGGTATAAATATCTACAATTGTAAGAAAGATGCAAGGAAAAGAAAGGAGGAAGGGGAAGGGAAGGGAAGGGANGGGAGAAGGAAAGGGGAAAGGGAAAGGGAAAGGGAAAGGGAGGGGCAAGCAGGGTTTGGGAAGGGAGGGTTTTGGAAGAGAGGGAGGAAGGGAGGAAGGAAGGCTGACAGACATGACGGAACAACCAGAAATTATTATTATATTTTTTTGAGAATATTTTATCTCTCCGATGAATGTGGGAGAAAGTAAACTAGAGAATAATGTCTAAGGCAAACACTTCTCATGAATGTGAAACTCACAATATGATATGTAAGTTGATCATCTCTTTTATGGAGAAAAGCTAGTTCACTCTTTTACATAAAAAGGAAACAAAATGGGCAAAAAGTACTTGTAGTTCTATGCCAATGGTTAAGTATTCTATAAAGATATCAACCACTTCACTTGGCTGATTTGCAGCCCTCCTGTTTCTTTCTGTTGCTTCTGGTACACCACAGGAAATCGAGACTGAATGCTGATCCCAACCTCACTGAAGTTAAAAGAAATCTTTTCATTCTGCTGACAGACACATTTAGACCTTTTTCTTATAATAATAAAAAGGTCAAACATTTTACATCCAGATGTGGATTCTGATTTCATCATAGCTTGTATATAAAAATCTGTCCTGTTAAAAATTCCCCGAAGGTGTAAATCAGTGTCTTCTTGAAAAGTATTGGAACATATTTCATTGCATTGCTGCATTTTTCAAGAATGAGAATAGTCCTTCTTTAAAGCCTGTGAAGTGCTCCCTAATATAAGATGACTTCTAAATGTGTATTAATTATTCTAAATGTTGTATGTGTAAATCATGTTTTACCTTATACTTTATTGAAAATAATTAACCAAGAATGACACCGAAAAATAGATTATATCTCTTCAAAGGAATAGTGAAATAATTATAAATAATAATCAGAAGACAGAAACAAAATCTTAAAATATTTTTTTTTTTCAGTTTTGAGTCACCATTTTAGCCTGCATTAATCAGGCATTGTAGCATGTTCTATAGTTCTTGCTTGACTCTAAGCTGTGATTTAGATACATTAATTTTATATATTCTGTTTCCTTTTCTCTTTCCTTTCAAAGTGTTTCACAGTGGCCAATATGCCCCCTTCCACCTTTACCCTCATCCTCTAAACCTCAGCAAATGTTGTTCATGTAGCTTAGATATATGCCTAAACATACATGTGTTTATCACAGTCAGGTTCTCAGACTGGGGTGTTTCTTGGCTTCCTACTGTCTCTTTACCAATTACCATTGTATTTCCCAGGACTTAATCTGTTTAGAAGTGTTCAGAAACTGCTCATTTATTCTTCTGCTCCAGAGCCAAGTTTTCTAGAAAAAAACCCTCTCCTCAGACTTTGACCAAAAGCTTCTCAGCTCTCTTAGTGAACATGCAGTCACTCAGTAAATGGCAGTGAATGAAGAAGGAAAATTATACTCAGTGGAGAATACTGCTGGTCACAAATTCCAAACAACACAGAGTGTACAAGGACTCTAGGTCAACTCACAGAAACTTCAACCATTTAGAGAGTACACCTGACAGAAGAAATGTGTAGCATGAAACAGAACCTTTTGATGATTTCAGGAATAAAAAAAAAGTGGGTGAAAAAGACCCTGAAACTTTCGGAAGGAAGGAAGGAAGGAAGGAAGGAAGGAAGGAAGGAAGGAAGGAAGGAAGGAAGGAAGGAAGGATTGTTCACTGTTGTCCCTCTGAACTATGGTAGTTCTNGGATTTTTGTAACGCAAAAATTAATAACTGTAAGTTAATATGATAACTTAATAATTATTTTAATGGGAAGAGAATGAACAATTTGAATAACAAAGGTATTTATTGGAGAAGCCAAACAAATTCTTTCTATATGGTGTTTTTTTCTTTTTTTTCATGGTGTTTTTTACTTAAAGATCTCATTTATTTCTTACCCTTTCTTTCCTCCAGGTTGACTTTCTGGCTGACTCAACAAAATGGACATATCTGGATGTTGACAGATGAGGGAAATCGATCTTGTGGTATTTTAGGCCGTCTATCATGGTAAAATATCATTCTTACAATATTATGTGTGATGACTGGGAAAAAAAATCAATTTAAATACAGATAGGGAGACAAATAGGGAAAGAAACAGTAAGATAATGAAGAGCCAAAAGAATTTTGGCTGGAAAAGCAGAGAAGGAGGAGAAATAGGAGAATAAATAAAAGCAGAAGTGAGAAAATGTGGAAAAAAAAAAACACTAAATGGTCTAAACCGTTATATATTTATTTTTTTAACAAAAGATAAGATATTATACAAGTTACTTTTATATCTATGTTTTATGTGTTTGCAGTGAGAACACCAAAATGGGAAAAGAAGTTCTAACGTGTATTCCTAGATTTTCAAAAGACAGTCAAGTCATCTTGCTGGTTTTCTGCATCTGATGTTTCCATGAAGGCAGCAGGCACATTCCAACTGGACTTCAGGAATGATTTCATTCTTTAAGGAGCATAAATTGAATTCAGATCATTTCTAGTTAACGTAAAAATGGCACAGTTGGTCATGGTATCGGTAAGATGGCTTACCTTGAGATTTGTGTGTCATGCTATTGACAACAAGGAGACTAAAGACTAACCTCACAATCATCATCTTCTATAAATGCTGTGTTTCTATGGAAATAATCTAGACACCTGACTACAATTTTTAGATTAGCATACAAGATTAGCATAATTCTGCACAGCCATTAATGTGATGTCAATGTTTGACTGTCACCATCGAGATTATTGCAGAAAAGAAACAATAGTGGGAAGGAGAAAATGCACAGATAAAAAGTTTTAAAAGCTCATCAGAGCAGCAAAGAAATAAAATGGAAACGTAGCAAAAATGAATTGATGGGAAGAAAAAAGGGACAACTAGGTAGAGTGACATAAAAAAAAATAAAAATAGAGAACGATAGAGAAAGCACTAGGAGGTGAAAATGATGCCCTGAAGCATGATTAAATGTAAGATAGTATGTCAATAATTCATAGAAAGAAATGGCTATTTAGAAAACCTTACCTTAGCTTGGTATGGAGACATAGGTGTGACAGGGGCCTGAGATCTGTCAGTAATCAATCAGTACTAAATTTAAGAAAAAAAAACTTGAATAATTAATGCTAAATTTCTTATTCTGACTTCAAGAGGGGAACAGTACCTGGAAGCAGCTGAGCTGATGAAGTCGTGGCCATAGGGGAGTTGCAGAACAGAATTATGTCAGTCTGGCTCATGAAAGTGGCTGCCTGTAGCACAGGAATGTGTATAGTTGTGACTGCATTTGAAGGCAAGAAGATGAAAATACATTTCTGTCCCTATCCTGGGCTGAGCAGAGCCTGAAGATTATCAGAAAGGGTGTTGATGATATGTCCTGCCTGTATGAAGATATATTATCAACAATTAATCCAGACCCTCTCTAAACCCTTAAAGTAGGACCAATTTCTTCACTTAACCTTTCCCTTCTCATCAGGTAAGGCAGTATACTGTTCAGAGAAAGCAAAGAGTGATTTTCCTTTTTAGAAAGTTAATAGTGCAACCACTTGCCATTCTCTACTGAAGCTAAGAGACCAACAGCAGGTTGGATCTATGGGAAATCTAATTTTCCTACAATCTAAAAAAAAATTCTAATTTAACCCATACTTCAAAAACATCTTTTACTAACACAGTTGCTTTTGTGTAATGTTCCTGAAAAAACATACATTTTTAATCCCAAAGGTTACCAGAGCATATGTATATATATATGCTAGTCAGCAGAATATGAAGAGAAGTATCCGTTCACACTGACACTGGGGGTGGCATGAGAGGGCATAAAGACACAGCACCTAGTGGAACAGGATTATGATAGTTCTATAGTGCAAAAATGTATTTCTGTGCAAGCATGTGTACCATTTAAAAACACTTAAATTTTGCTAACAGAAAAATATTGTGATAATGATGAAGTATCACGGCATATCAGGATAATTGAGACAGTGAGAGAAAGTAAAACCATAAAACACTGCTTTTGATAAGGGAAAAAGCTCAGGAAGTAGATTTCATACTGTTTTCTCAACTATAATTTCTATTTGGGCAAAGTCAGTCACATATTTAAATATGTTTCTGAATAAGAAAAGTCAAATAAACCATGTCCACATGAGTACTGGGAAATGCATATTCATTGTCCATTTGATTGTGAATCTCAAGACTGGGAGAAATCTTATTGTATAACAGTTTTAATTTTTATGGCTGTAAATATCTTTTAAACACATTAAGTAGCTGTGGAGAAATATAGTGTGAACACTATGAGTATTCAGCATTGCTGTTTCACTTTTCATAATTAAAGAGTTGTTTTGAAAGAATTTATTTAGCTCATTATTTCTGTTGCAGTATTTTTGATAAAATGTAATTGTTCTGAACTGACATCCTGGAGATGGAGTCTTAGAGCAAGTATTATGTTTGCACAGTAAATATATTTAATATTATATTACATTTATATCTGAGAAAATATATCTCTGTGCTTCCTCTCTGGTTTTGGTGTTATATTCAAAATTCCCCAATACACCCTTGGGCAGTAGTATTGCTGGTATCTTGGTTTTGGGTTTTTTTTTCCTTTAATTACGTTATCATACGTAAAACAAATGAGAACACCATGGAAACTGGTGCCAGGGTATTTGCACAATGCTTACCTCAGAACAGTCTCTCTTGTCCCCCGTTATGCCATTCTCCTCCTTACCAAGCTAAGAAGAACATAAATACATTCTACTTTCCAAGTAATAAAGTATGCAATAAAAGTCCTCAAAAATGAAGAGTTTGGAAAGGATGCATTTCACCAGGTCTTATAACTTTTCTACATGAGAATAGTAATGACTATTTTCCTTATTCTAAGTTACACTCGAAATCCATATGGAGTTAGATTTTCTTCAAATCCACTAGCTAGCCATTACTCTCAAACCACCACAACTAGTCACAGCTGATTGTGGGCAGACAGGTATCAGGTTAGGAAAGCTAAAGCCCTGATACAATTAAATCTGGCCAAGGACATAAAGGACAACAAGAAAAGCTTCTATAGATGCATCAGTGTGTGGTAGTTTAGCCTGGGCTGGCAAGAGCACCACACAGCTGCTCACTGACTTTCCCCCTGTAGTGATGGGGGAGAGAATTGGGAGAGAACAAGTGAGAAAACTCACTGTTTGAGATAACAACAGAAAAGCAAAAGCCATGTGTATAAGCAAAGCATGAAAGTGAATGAGTTCATCACTGCTCATAAGCAAGCAGGTGTTCAGCCATCTCCAGGAAAACAGGGCTCTGTCATATGTAACAATTACTTTGGAAGACAAATGCCATCAGTCCAAATGCCCCTATCCCTGCCATGCCCTTCCTCTTCCCCAAGCTGAGCAGGACATCATATAGTATGTAATATCCCTTTGATCAGTTCAGATCAGCTGACCTCGCCGTGTCCTCTTTAATTTCCTGTGCAGCACCAGCCATCCTGCTGCAGGGTGGTGTACTATGCAGAAAAGACGTTGGCTCTGTGTGAGCACTGCTCATCAGTAACAAAAACATCTATTATCAACACTGTTTTCAGCACACATCCAAAACACAGCCCCATACCAGGTACTATGAAGAAAATTTATCTCAGCTGAAATTAGGACACACGGATAAAACAAAGACTAGGGAAAATGTGGTCCCTCTCCAGGAGGAAACAGGAGACCTGGTTACTTGAGATATAGAGAAGGCTGAGGTGTTCAATGCATTTTTTGCCTCTGTCTTTACCAGCAAGTGCTCTAGCCACACCATCAAGGACACACAAGGCAAAGGCAGTGACTAGGAGAATGAAGAACCACCCACTGTAGGAGATGATCAAGTTAGAAAATATCAAAGGAATGTGAAGGTGAACAAGTCCATGGGACCTGATGAGATGCATCAGTTGGTCTTGATGGAACTGGCAGATGAATTTGCCAGGCCACTCTCCATCATATTTGAGAAGTCTGGCAATTTTGTGAAGTTCCAATTGACTGGGAAACAGGGAACGTAACCCACATTTTTAGAAAACAGGAAAACCCAGGGAACTGCTTCTATGAACTACAGGCCAGCCAGTCTCACCTCTGTGCCTAGCAAGATCATGGAGGAAATACTTCTGGATACTGCTCAGGCACATGGAGAATAAGGATTGTTGACAGCCAAAACGGCTTTACTAAGGGTAAATCATGTCTGAAAAATTCAGTGGCCTACTACAGTTGTTGGATAAGGGAAGAGCAACTGATGTCATCTGTCTGGACTTGTGTAAGGCATTTGACACTGCCTCACATGGCATCCTTGTCTCTAAATTGGAGAGACATGGATTTGACCATGTCTCTAAGGAGTCATAATGCTAGCCTACAAGATCAAATTTTAGCACCTATTAAGGAATGCTTGTTTTCTTAGAGTTAATGAGTAAAATAAATAAAACATGTGAACAACATGCTGTAGATGATTCATGAACATATGATTTACAGTTCCTGTTAATGTCCTTAATACCTGCCTGTAAGTTTTTTCCCTTTTATCAGATTTTTCAGTCACTTTCAGAGAGTTTTATCAATTTATATGTTCGGGGAAAGGATACTGGCATTTTGAAAGGAGCTTTTTTTTTCCCCAGCTAGCACGGTGTTTGGGAATTAGCTCTTTATATACCAATATTTATATCTAAAATTACTAGGAAGACAAGCTTACTTTTTCTAAGATTTTTTCTAGGTTGCAATGCACAGAGTATCTACACATTACATCTAGAGTTTTATACATATTATCAGAAATCAGAAAATAGAAATATACTTAATAGGATAATTAAATTTGATGAAAGATTTTATAAATCACAGTTGAAATTATAAGAGACTGTCAGTGTTAGTTACTAAAATTCATTGCAAAATTATTCTAAATCATCTGAGATGGGACATCATCAGGCATTCTGCTAGTATAGCAGATGAAGTAAAATTTACTTTCTGACAATTTATGACTCACTAGAAAATCTATAGATGTATATTAAGAAGTAGGATACACTTATGAGTGTTATTTACCATCTTATTTTTAAAATAATTATTTGCTTTCCCTGAGCTGTAAAATCTGCTTGTGAAGTAATATGTCCCAGAAATGTAAACAAAACTAAACTTCATAAAGCTTTATTATAAATGTGGTGGGTTGACCCTGGCTGAAGGCCAGACTCCCACCAAAGTCACTCTATCACTCCCCTCTTAGCTGGACATGGGAGAAAATACATGTTGAGAGGCTTTGGAGTCGAGATAAGGACAGGGAGAGATCATTCCACAATTAGCGTTACGGGCAAAACAGACTCAACATGGAATAAATTGCATCTAATTTATTACCCAGTCAACAAGAAATAACACCAAATCTTACAACACCTCCTCGCACCCCACCCTTCTTCCTGGGCCCAACTATATTCATGATTTCTCTCCTTCTCCCATGAACAGCACAAGGGGATGTGGAATGGGGGCTGTGGTCAGTTCATTATGCATTTTCTCTGACCCTCCTTCCTTCTCAGGGGAAGGAATTGTCACTCTTCCCCTGTTCCACTGTGGTGTTCCACTCACAGTTGTCCTACACCAACTTCCCCAACATGAGCCTTTTGCCACATGGGCTTCAGTTCTTCACATTCTAACATTTAACTGGAGGTTAGAGAAATATGAAAGCTTAATAAACGCCAGTCTGTCCATTATCAGAATTGAATCCATCCATAATAAACCCACATTCTCTATCCAGCTGAACTAATGGCTGGAGAGTACATATTGCCCTGAAAACTGACTACTTTTTGTCAGTCAGATTTGTCCTTAGAGCACTACAGTTCATTTAGAGGCTCTTAAATTCCTACTATCTCCCCACCTTTCAGAGGATACATTATTTCAGAAATGAGATTAGGATCACTGCTCAATTCTTACAGGCCTTAATTAGTCATTATATGTTGACTCCAAGAACTAATAACATGGAATAATTTGGACACCAAGACATGAGAAGAACTGTATTTTACTGATGATCCTTTGAGTCATCAAAATACCTCAGAACATCACTTTTGTAAGATAATAAATTCACTAGACAATCACCTAAACCCAACAAGTTTTCATTAGGATTTTTTATTCATTTTATTAATTTTATTAATTTTCAGCATTGATATCATCAGCACATTAAATATTAAAGAAAATATTCAAAGTATCCCATAGGTCAACATATTTAACATACTATCTGGAACTTATATTATTGGCTGTCAAATGTAATTTCAAAAAATAATGTTTAAACTCAATTTCCAGGGCAGGATTTTGAAAGTGTTTAGCAGTACTTGTAAATTTGCAACATGGATTACTAGGAGTGATAAGTCCCTAGAAGCAAATAAAATTAAAATGAAAAAGTTTTCTGTGTCAGTTCTCTGGTTTGTACGCATCTAAGAATTGACAAAAACCCATTATATCCCACAGACTTCTGTTCCTAGGCACTGGGTATGTAGAATTCCCATTGAATGCAGTGGGACTCCTGCAAACAAGTACATACAAGGTCAGTCCCATGGTATCACTGCAACAGTGCTTCAAAAGACTTGGGAAATACAGAACCAAACTTACTTGAATAGTCTTGGGAGTTCCTATCTTCCTATGTTTCTGATTGCCTATTAGACTACTGTAGTCTTAATTTCCATTTAATTTTCATCCATGCAATTTTAAAATGCTATTTCTTTTAATCTAAGATGTTTGCTGGCAACTGAGTTCTAATTGCTTAAAAAACAGGTTCCAGTGCAATTATTAAAGAAATCTTTGATTGCTTGAGGTGTATATATATATAATTTCCTAGACTGTACAAATTAGTTATCGTTGATCTGCTTGACATTCCATGCATTGCTATATATACATACATGTATACTATATATATGTATATATATAACTTTAAATCTTGTTTAATAGCTGAGGGTTATTAGAATTATTTCTAATCATGGTGATTCATGATACACATTGATAGGTTTTCTCAGCGGAAAATGACACTGATTAATAGATGAACTTAGTACTTGCTGTTATAAATGTGTGCATACAAGCAGCAGATTCTTTTCTTTCAAGGTTAAAATACAGTTGTGGAATTCATGGTCCTAAAATGAGTAACCTGAATGACTGAGTCTTGCTTCTCTACTTCTCTGTGTTTCTTTGGAAATGCCTTTTGCGTTTGATGTTTCTTATGGCAATGTTGGCATAACGTCTGGTAACACCACACCACTCTTCTGTGCCATTGTCCTGGTTTTGGCTAAGATAGAGTTAATTTTAATAAGAAACCAGGACAGGTGACCCAAGTTGGCCAAGTATATTTTCCATGCCTTGTGATGTCAGTGGGATTGGTCAGGTGACTCTGCCTGGCTGCAGGATGGGTTCATTTTGAGTCAGCAAAGTGCCTTGTGTCATCACCATATGTGTAAGTTCCAAGCCCTGCTGTTGTTTCCCCATATCTGTACTGTCCTAGCAAACTGTCCTTACCCCACTCTTAGACTAGTGCCCCAGTCACAGGACGTTTCTGCTTTCCATTTGTTTTTATAAACCCTGTTCTGAGTTTTCCAAGTAAGGCTATACGCAATACTGAATTAGAAGGACCTACCCATTGATCAACAGTTTCCTGTAAAACTCTCCAACAGTTATTAAACCACTAAAAGCTTTCAGATGCTCTCAGTCTGTCGCAGAATAAATGCAGATAGTTTCCAGTCTCTTGAGAAACTCAACCTAAGTTCAAAACTGTTTCTTGTTCAATGTTCATTGTGAAGGCTATAAAAGCTTTCCCCATTAGTTTTTCTCTAATGCTTTGTGATAGTCTTTTACAAGGTGTCTGATTTGTCTCCATTCTAGATACCACATGTAAGGATCTGAAAATGTCTTCTGAAGAATTCCTGGTCCTGCTTGGATTGTACACACGTAGAAACTAAGTAAGCTTTTTAAATTGTTTTCTCAGTGACAGTCTGCAACATAAATAAATGCATTCCAGTGATTCAACTGCTGAGTTTCCTAGCTCACTTATTGCTCTCTATATTAAAAAAGAAAACCCTTAAGAGATTTTCAGGGTCAAAGTTTCCACATTTCTTTCTGAACTTCTTTTCTTACAAACTTTTAAGTTGTCTACTTACAGATTTTGTTGTGCAGTTTTACTTGGCATATCCCATAATCTAATTTCAGTCTGACTATAACCTGATGGTTCTATGTGTGGGGTTTTTTTTTTTCATATTGATCAAGATTATCATTCTCTTTATCTGCACTGATTCTATTTGTTCTTATGTGATGTTATAGGGGCCTTTTTGCTGTTTCCAATTCACCTTTCTTAGGCTGTCACACACACAATTTTGGATAAAATGTAAGGCTTTTCCAAGCCTTCTAGTACTGTTGCAATTTTTCTTGTCTTGAGATAGTCTATTAGAGTGATTCATGTTGAGATTCTTATTTTGGGCTGTTAAATTCTTTTTCAGTGAGAAAAAATCCAAAGCTGAGCTGTGGATGTTATTTTATTTAGATTCTCTAACTGTTAATGTAACCACTGAAAAAGTCACTTCATATGAAATTACCCATTTACAGATGGTTGTCTCATATTTATGGACCTGATTTCAGGTCCGAATATTTGGTTTTTTTTTAGTTTGGTTATTTGTGAGTTTTTTTGGTGAGGGATGGGGGTGGGCACATGAAACAAATAAAAGTTGTGGGAGTCACATTCCTAACTGACATAAATCAACCTACTTCTGTGTAGCCAGAATACATAAATGAAAACTGTTTGTAGTAGCCCAAAGAGGGTCTCCAACTTGTTTAGAAATGAAAATGGGAAGTTTCATTGACAATCTCAGTTATCCATATTGAGCAATGAAACAATATTTAACAATATTTTCACTTCTATTAAGTTGTCAATCATAAAGATAGTATTAAACTACACTAGTATATTCATGAACATAAGCTGTATTACTTTTCTCTGTGTTACTTATTTCTTTCTGTTCCGTTTACTCTTTCATTTTCTACTGGCATATTGCTTTGTAGTAAGTGAAGCATGCACATTCATTTCTACTTGCAAAGCAGACAACTTAATTGTAATATAAAGAGGTACACTGACTGCCATGTTTTTCATGTAAAAGACATAAAATAGAGTGTGATCAAAGAGATGTGGGCTACCCACTTAACTCTGTCATAAGCATGTTTTATGGAAAAATAAACATATTAAGAAAAAGATAGTGTAATGAATATCACAATATGGGTATTTTCTCTCTGTTTTTCATTACCATAGTGATGCAGAATGCCCATAAAGTTGCTGTACCTAACCCTTGAGAGTGTTTTTCACTGATGAAATTTCTAATGGCAGATAATCAACATATAATATTCTAGCTTTGAATAATTTCTGGGAGAAAATTGGCATGATAAGGCTTCTATTTTTGCTTTGTATACACAAGTATATTTTTCCTCAGTAATTTGGGATAGGTGTGAATAGGATTTACTTGTGCACTTAGTGATTCTGAATATATTTATTTTATTTCTATATTTATATTTATTTATATTTTATTTCTATTAAAACAACTTAGTTTTGTTTATGAATTATTTTTTTTTTTAAGNTTCATATATGTATTTTTTTATGTTCCAAATTAAAGTTGGTAGCACACAATACATACATATAAATTTTTGAATGTCAACTCCAGTAAATACAATCATGGCCATAATTATCCAAACATGCTGTCGCTCCACAGGCCTTGCCTGCTGCTCTTGAAAACTTAGAACTAAAAGAGTCTTTGCCTTAGCTAGGTCTTCACTAGTATTTGCATAGTAATTGCACAGTGAAATTCAGATTGATGACTTGGCACAAAATTGACCAAACTGCCAGGCTTAAAGCTTAGTATCATCAGTGGTCCAATATCCAGCAGTAGCCTCCTCATGGATCACTACTGCAATAATACTGTTTAATTAATTCTGTGACCTGAATGGTAGAATGATGTGCAACCTCATCCTGCTCACAGATGATATCAAAACGGAGGAATTGGTTCATAGCCATTTAAAGTGGCATCAATAAGAAGGAAGGAAAAAAAAAAAGTGGACAATATTCTTGTAAGGGTGAACAAAAGTAAATGAAAAGCTGTAGTCCCTTTAAGCAATACAAACCAAGGAAGACTGACTAGAAACAGTTTTTCCAAAAAAGATCAGTTAAACATCAAGGCTGATCATGAGCTCACAGTGTGACCCTGTCACAATAGAAGTCCAATCACATCCCTGGCTCTACCAGGAGAAGCATAGCTAGAATGTCCAGGGAGGTGATTCTTTCCCTTTATCTAGCATCTATGAGGCATTTCAGGTACGTCATTTCATTGACCTCATTGACGTTTATAAATATGTAAAGGGTGAGGTTCAGGAGGATGAATCCAGGCTCTTCTCAGTGATGGCCAGTGATAGAACAAGGGGAAATGGTTCTAAACTGGAACATAGAAAGTTCCACCTTAATATAAGGAGGAACATTTTCACTGTGAGGGTGACAGATTACTGGAACAGGCTACCCAGAGAGGTTGTGGAGTCTCCTCTGAAGACATTCAAGACCAATCTGGATGTGTTCCTATGTGATCTACTCTAGATGATCCTGCTGGGGCAGGGCTGTTGGACTGAATGGTCTTTCGAGGTCTCTTCCAGCTCCCAATATTCTGTGATTCTGTGATTCCATGATACCTCAGAGGAAGAAAGACTGATATATTGGAATAAAGCCAGTGCATGCCACCAGGATGGCATTGGGTCCTCGAGCACATGATGGATGAGGAGCCTCAAGAAAACTGGGATAAGTGGATATTTTACAGCATCTTCAGCTATGTAATGGAAGTAAATAGTAAAAACAAGAGTATTCTCAGAGATGTGCAGTAACAGGACAAGAGGGAACAACTGTAGAAGGCAAAAGCAGTAACAAGGAAAATCATAGGGTAGTAAAATCCCAGAACATGTGCAGAAAGGGTTTCTGAGATCCAGCGGGGTTCAACACCAGAACCAGCGCTGACCAAGGCTGAGCCAATCAGCGATGGTCATAGCACCTATGTGAATCACACAAGCAGCCGCTTTTTGCCACCAGGGAAGGGAGTGATGTGATGTAAGAAACATTGCAGGCACCAAGGTCACTGAAGAAGGTGGGGAGGAGGCACTCCAGGCTCCAGAGAGAGATTGTCCTACGGGCCGTGGAGAAGACCATTGTGGAGCAGGTTGTCCTCTTGCAGTCCATGGAAGATGATGGGAAGCCTGCAGCCCATGGAGAGACACAAAGCTGGAGCATGTGGAGACATATGGAAGATGCTCCATAAGGTCACAAGATCTTGGAAGGACCTGCAGGCTGTGGAGAGACAGAGGTCCACACTGGAGCAGGTTTGCTGGGGGGACTTGTGACTCCAAGGGGAACCAGGCTGGAGCACCATGGGCCTAAGAGATCACATCCTATAGAAGTGACCCATGCTGGGGCAGTTCGTGAAGAGCTGAAGCCCTGTGGGTAAGGACTCATGTTCAAGAAGTTCCTGTCTCCCACAAGTGGGACCTCATACTAGCTCAGGGGAAGAATGTGAGGAATGGCACAACCCCTGCCTTGCCAAAGGAGGAAAAAAACTTGTGAGGAGCTGACATTCCCTGTGCCTTGTCCCTCCTTTGAAGTGGGGGCGGGCGGGGAGGGGGGAGGGTGAGGAGCAGAAATTATGAGTAAGGTTAAGTCTGCAAAGAAGGGAGGGGCAGGGAGTGGTGTTTAAGAGCTGTTTGTACTTCTCATTGTCCCACTCTAGTTTCTGTGTGTTTCTGTAGTGTAGTGTAGTGTAGTGTAGTGTAGTGTAGTGTAGTGTAATGTAGTGTAATAAATTAGAGAGTTTTCCTGCCTTTCTTCTGTGTTGAGTATGTTTTGCATGTGACACTGATTGTGGAATGATCTCTCCCTGTTCTTATCTAGATTCTAAAGCTTCTCAACATGTATTTTCTCCCCTGTCCAGCTAAGAGGGGAATGATAGAGCAGCTTTGGTGGGAGTCTGGCCTCCAGCCAGGGTCAAATAACCATAGGAGCCTAAAAAGTTTTTTTCAAAAATGCAAACAAAATAACCTGGGGTGACATTTGCTTTCTTCCAGTCCTCAGGCACCTCTCCCATTTCCCAGGACTTCTGAAAGATGATGGACAGTGGCCTGGCAATGACTTCCACCAGCTCCCTCAGCACCCTCAGGTACTTCCCATCAGGACCCATGGATTTATGGATGTCCAGGTGGCTTAACTGGTCCCTGACCCAGCCCTCATCAACCGAGGCAGACTCCTCACTTATCCTGACATCCTCCAGGGCTTCTCCCATCTGGGGCTCCTGCAGACAGTCTCCAGCAGTATAGACAGAGGCAAAGAAGGCATTCAGTAACTCTGCCTTCTTACTGTTCTCAGTCACCAGGGCACCCACCTAATTTGTCCCTTTGTCCTTTGACCCTTCTTGTTATCCTTGACCTTCCTTGCAATGTTTAATTTCAAGGAGGCCTTAGCTTTCCTAGTTGCCACCCTACATGCTTTGACAACAGTGTTATATTCCTCCCGAGTCACCATCCCCTCCTTCCATGACCAGTAGACTCTCTTCTTTCACTTAAGTTTGCCCAGCAGTCCCCTATTTATCCATGCAGGTCTTCAGGCTCTCCTTCTCAATTATTTTTTTTCCTATGGGGATGCTCTGATCTTGAGCTTGGAAGAAGTAGTCCTTGACTATGAACCAACTATTTTGGACCCCTTTTTCTTCCACTACCCTGTCCCATGGGGTTTCCCCCAGTAATTGCTTGAGGAGACCAAAGTCGGCCTTTCCAAAGTCCAGGGTTGTGGTCCTACTTGAGGTTCTCTTTCTGACACATAAGATCCTGAACTCCACCATCTCATGGTCACTGCAGCCCAGGCTACTTTCAGCCTTCTCTGCTTCAACCAGACCCTCCAGATCCACCCATGGCCAGAACTCTACATTCTAGCTGCTCTTTCACAGAAAGAGCCACTCCACCTCCTCTCCTTGTTGGCCTGTCTGTCCTAAAAAAGGACACAGCCATCCATGGCCACATTCCAGTCATGTGAACTGTCCCACCAAGTCTCTGTAATTGCTACTAGTTCATGATCCCTTGACCACACACAGATTTCTAACTCCTCCTGTTTGTTCCCCATACTGTGTGTGTTGGTGTACAGGCATTTCGGAGAGCAGGCCGAGCACCCCGTTTTCACATTAGGGGTGTGTGAGATCTTCTGGTTCTCATTATTCCCAGAGCTCTGCCCCACTGACAGGGACCCAGCAACAATCCCACCACCCTTTGAATCTAGTGTAAATCCCTCTGGATGAGGTCAGCTAATTCTCTTCCTTGAACCCTACTCCCACTGGAAGAGAAGCCTTGTGTCTTGTAAAAACATCCATGCCCAAAGAAGCCAATGGATGTAACACTGGAGCTGAACTAATGTTACCAGAGGAGGAGGAGGAAGTTGGATTTTCAGCATGTCACAAAAAATGAGAGAAACATTGATGGATACGATAACTGGATATCTTGACTGAGAAGGCAATAGATGAAATACGTTGAGTCTACATAGATAAAATGACAATAGATTTTCAGATTCTTGACATATATACTAAATGGTTTCTTCCTTGTTTTATTCCATAAACCTCTACTACATCATACAGAAGTATATCAGTGAAAAGAACATAGAATTTTCTAGGAGAGGTTATCTGCTACTTATAGAAAATGAAATTGGTGCAGTCATGCCTAAAATAGCTAATACAGGCTGCAACATAATAATGAAGACTATGTAGAGGCGAATATTAACTGGAAAATACAGTATTTAGCTAGAGGCTGCAGTGGGAACAAATTTGATTGGATTACCTAGGATTTAATTCTATAATAACAAAAAGTTTATTAATTGGCTTATTTATTCTATTTATGCTTTTTTCTGCTCATATAAAATATTTATATTATTTAGTACATCCAAGATTTTTGATGCTTTATAATCCAAAACTGTCTGCAACACCAGCTAGCTAATACTCAGAAAAGTCTAATCCCTTCTGAATAGAGAAGTGATGCAACATAATTCTATTCAAAGAGATGTAAAAGTTTAGAGCCAGAGTCAGTGAAAGCTATAGGGAATGGCTTCATTGTGCAACCTCAGAAATAACCTACTATAGAGATATCTGAGCTGGCTTTAATTAGCTACATTGAGTACAAGCAGCAATCCTGTAGATCGGCCTGGTGTAGATCTGTGCAGACAAAATTATTCTGCTGCTAAATGTCTTCTTATAAGAGGTTTATGTGTAGATTCAGAAATGTTTTAGGTACCTGAATTCAAGAACTGTGGACATGAAAGTAGTCATTCTGAATTTTACATTATGCGTTCGTTAATTGCCATGCATATAGGGTTACAAGGACAGAATAAGAACCTAACACAATTTCTCCAGCTTCCCCCATCCATAAATGAGTATTTGAACTTTCTCTGTTTCAAGGTGAATCTTGAGTTTCTTCTAGTATATTGACTATGTAGAGCTTTGCACAGAGCTTGTGTGGGCAGGAGGATACCCTGTTTTTTTGAAGACTGTTAGCTGTCTGACCATCAACTGAAACACCACCAGAGGAGTGTCTTTATTTCACAAGATTATTTTCTGTGCTCTTTGCTTAATGTTTCTAAGTATCTTCATAAATAAAGTACAATTTGCTCCTCAGAACAAAATCACTTTGTGCCAGTCCCTGAAATGCTGTAGTTCAACATTACTTGTTATCTTAATTGTCTGCTTGTATATGTGGATTGCAATTCTCAATAATTCAAAATGAGATTAATTATATGGTCCAGAGATAATAAATCTGAAAG
The DNA here is from genome assembly GCA_013399135.1 of Heliornis fulica. Taxonomy (NCBI): domain Eukaryota; kingdom Metazoa; phylum Chordata; class Aves; order Gruiformes; family Heliornithidae; genus Heliornis; species Heliornis fulica. The sequence goes on from VXBZ01000890.1 coordinate 146,883, forward strand.
ATTTCTCCTTGTTCCCAGAAACACTTCTGGTGCACAGAAGTTCTAACCAAAAAGGCAGAGAAAAATACTTGTCAAAAATATTAGGAGGCATTCTACTGTAAGAATGGGAAGTTCTTCTAATATGTTCTGGTACATAAACTGTTTTATACTTACTAATACAGACCTTTCCTAAAATGCACTTCATGGTGCTGAACACTTAACTTAGGAGAAACTTAGAAAAACTCTATTCTAGGCATGAATACCATTTCAAGAGAAAGTTATAGATCTATTTTTTCTATAATGCTATGTTTTCCATATGTAGATTCATATGCACATAGCAAATTAACAAATAAAAATGGAAGAAATTTTAAACTGTACATGAAACAGAAATTCCAATAATCCCCACGCTTCCAGTTTCAAGCAACACAGTGGAAAATCTACTGTGATTATGACCATGCAGAATGTATTACTGTGGAAAAAATTGCCATACTTACCTCCTGACTTTTTGGAGGACTCTGAAGCAAGTTAAAATGCCTAAACTACTTGAACAATGTATTTGGTATTATTACATAGATTAGCATTATTCAGACCATTGTTATATATGGTACAACTGTTGCCATAGAAATGCCTGTATTTTACTTGTTTATGTAACTTGCATATTTGTCCAGGTGATTGTGGAGATTTAACATATTAATGAGCTGAATAGAGTTTCACCCTTAAGCTGCTAACTGCCCTGTTTAGAGTTATCCAAGGCAGTTCTGTTGCTGACAATGTCATCTCCACAACATCTCAAGAGCCCTGTATAGCTATATACTGTAAGCAGTTTATGTATTATTTTAGAAAAAAAACCAACTCATTCCTATTATCATTGGATAAGCTTGCATTTTCTTGTCATCTAACTTTCACTCCCACAAGTATGCATATTTGGTGAAAGTAAACTTTATATGTAAACTTTCCTTTAATAATGTCTATCCCTAGACAGTGATGGAGCAAGGATTTGGATTTAGCACTTCTATTATCTCTGAATCATTCCCATCTGCAGTGCAAAGTCCCTCACCATCTGCACCATGCCTGATAAGCTGTGCAGGCAATACAAATACTTGTCTCATTTCCATCAAGGGCATTTTTTTAAACATGGGCCATTTTCCTTGTAGGCCCTATTTAAGCAAAACACTGAATCTATACATAAAAATAAATTTTGCTTTGTCAAACTGAACCATCGATGAGAAGTTCTCTCAATTTCTTTTGCGGAAGATTCCTCTCTAGGAATGGGACTAGACAGATAGCCTGTGTGATAGATATCGTCTAGTCCTGACACAGAGGATTCTTCTTTAGAGCAACAGACCACTCTCCTGGTGTGTATAGAGCATAGTGAGCATTAGGACTGAGCACAAAAAGGAAAATTTTTATCTGAGGATCACAAACAAGTACATAGCTGAAATTTCAGCATTAGGAACAATGCCGGTGCTTCTAAACTTTTCCATCCAGAGATTAAGGAAATATTGAGTTTGAAATAGCCTTAGATATGATGTGTTACCAAAAGGTCAACCAAAGAATCCATTTATCTTTAAAAGCATTTTTCAGAAATGCAAGACTGGATGAATATCATGAGACAGTGAATGTGTCCTGTTATTTTTTCTGCACAACAGGAGTAAAATGCACATGTAAGTACCATTAAAAAAAGAGAAATAAGAGGGGAATGTGAACTTACATAGTCAAAATTTTCTACGTTTTCCAAACATGTCAAAGGTATCATAAGAGACAGGTAATATATTTTCTTTTCCATGTTTTGTTTACAATGGAAAAATTGCATCTAAAGAATACTCTTGTCTTGTTGTCTTAAGAATTCAATTTTAAATCCAAAGGAACTGGAATTTGTCAATAAATCACTGAGAGAAATCTATTTACAGGACTTACTTTGGTTCTTGTATCTTGGTCTGAACCTTAACCCTCTAACCTTCAAATAGAATTGTAGAATCATTGAATCATTTTGTTGGAAAAGGCCTTTAAGATCATTAAGTTCAGACATCAAGCAAGGTGACACATCCACCACTAAACCATGTCCCTAAATGACACACCTAGATGTTTTTAAATACCTCTAGGGATAGTGACTCAACCACTGTCCTGGGAATCCTGATCCAATAATTGACTACCCTTTAAGTGAAGAAATGTGTCCCGATATCCCATCTAAACCTCCCCTGGCACAATTTGGGCAATTTCCTCTTGTCCTATGGCTTATTTCTTGGGAGAAGCAACAGACTACCTTTCAGGTAGTTTTAGAGAGCAATGAGATCTCCCCTCTGCCTCCTTTTCTCCAGGCTAAACAACCTCAGTTCCCTCAGCCACTTCTCGTAGGACTAGTAGTCTAGAGCCTTCTCCAGATTTGTTGCCCTTCTTTGGACAAGCTCCAGCTCAATGTCTGTCTTATAGTGAGGTGCCCAAAACTGAACACATACTTGAGGTGAGGCGTCACTAGTATCCAATACAGGGACACAATCACTTACCTCATTCTGCCAGCCACACTGTTTCTGATAATTTAGGATTAATCAAAGCATTTGAGAAGACAAAAATGTTATGTTCTGAAGCACAGTGGAGATTGAAATGTTGTAAACTTAGAAGGCACCAGAACATACAAGGAAGCAATGAGATGTGCATGGATTATTCCAGTTGGTGATTTGCATAGATTCTGTCTGTGTTTCTCATGAAGACAAAGCCTTCCAATGTAGCCTCAGCAAAACCGTTCTCTTCTTTGAATCTAAATATTAATTTTATTCTAATGTTGAAGAAGGAAGTAAGATGTGTAAGAAGTGGGAAGGAAGATTTCCTTTTTCTACCACAGGACATTAATTCACCATGTTTCATGGTCTGCAGATAGCATCTCAAAAGCAAATACAATTACATGTGAGAAAAAATTTAAAAAAGAAAATAAGTAGATCTGCTAAGGGCAAAGTTATTACTCATGTTGAACTGAAGATAAATATCCTACTGCTGGACTACAGCATATATGTATATGCTGAAAGGATTATTGTCATTATTATTTTAATAAATAACCATTAAAATTAATTACTATAAACACATTATATATAATTTTATAAAACACATGACATATTGTGTATTAATATATAATATTATGCATTGATATGAACACATTATGTATATGATAATTTTAATAATTATTAAAGTATAATAACAATGCAATCTTAATAATAACTAACAGATACTCCAAGAAATTATAGCTATAAATACAATTACCCTGAGAAGACAATAAACCTTTTTGTCAGGAAAAAATAATGTAATTTCAATATCCAGATATTTCTATGTATTTGTCAACAAGGCTAGTTTTGTTCCCTTTTTTTAATCATCAGTTTCACAGAGATAAGTCATCTTCAGATCTGTTCTCAGGTAGTCTGGAGAGATACATTTTCCTAAATTTGACATCCCAAAATTTATTTCCATAGCCCTTCAATCATTCTTTTCAATCATCTCCGAATGTTTTATAGAATTTCTATAGACTTTAACAGCAAATGGCATGTAGCTGTGCAGGTCTACAATAAAAAATTAAACTGTTGACTAAACAACAAACTATGCCATAGGTCTCTAATAATACCACCATCATCACTGTACTTCTCAGACAAATTACCACATGAGGCTTCAAGCCTGAGACTCTACTGTGGGTTTAGAAATTTCCTTAACAAGACTAATATTATTAACAGCAGCCAGCAATGGCCAGTTGCAAAACAGTGCAAATAGAATCACAGAATCACAGAGTTGTAGGGGTTGGAATGGACCTTGAGAGATCCTTGAGTCCAACCCTCCTGCCAAAGCAGGTTCCCTAGAGCAGGTCACACAAGTAGGCATCCAGATGGATTTTGAATGTCTCCAGAGATGGAGACTCCACAACCCCCCTGGGCAGTCTGTTCCAGTGCTCCAACACCCTCAACCACGACGAAGTTCTTTCTCACTTCAGTGCGGAACCTCCTGTGGTCCAACTTGTGACCATTGCCCCTTGTCCTGACCCCAGAGGCCACTGCAAAGAGCTTGGCCATCTCCCTTTGTCTCCCACACTTCAAATATTTATAAACATTGATGAGATCCCTTCTCAGTCTTCTCCAGGCTGAACAGCCCCAGTTCACTCAGTCCTTTCTCACAGGGGAGATGCTCCAGCTCCTTAATCATCTTTGTGACCCTCCACTGGACTCTCCAGGAGATCCCTCCCAGAGTAGTGGGTGTTACGCCTTGTTTCCAGTCATACTTTATTTTCCTGTAAGCACTGAAAATGCTACATAGTAACCACGGAAGATATTAAGGTAATAACCCAATGTATTTTCTGAGCTTGTTTGCTTTACTGTCAGAGTTGTCTTAGTGCAGGTGTATGAAGTGCTGTCCTTTCTCTGCTCAAGATGCTCTGTTTATTCATAAATTATACTTACTCTTACAAACATGTAAGATTTTAAATAGCCATATACCATTTTGTTGAGGTTATGAGATGTTGCATGAATAAATACTGAAATTCTGATGTCTTTTCAATGCTATTTGGAATCTCATGAGCATAGTCATTGCAAAAGTCAATCTCTGTCAGCTTCAAGAATGCATGTAGGAAGTGCCAGGATGTTTATAAAATGAATGAATAATAACATATCAAAGATTCACTGGCATTTTACCTTAATTGAAATTGTAATTCCTATTGTTTTTCCAGAATAGTTTGTTCATTCAGAATTTAAAGTTTTCAGCTGTTTCTTCAATTCCAACTTAGTCAGGACTAACTATGCTGTAAAACCATGGAAGTAGCATTAAAAAAAGAAAAAGATAGATCAAAAAGGAGTACAGAATGGAGGAACATTCCTCTGAGTAGCATTGGTTACCTTTTTACAGGAAACACTTTGTGCAGAAGCATTTGATCCTTAATCTGTGCACACCCAGAAAAAAAGGAAGGCTCGTTCCTGCATTAGCAACCTAATTTCCAAAGAGGATTACTCTCATATGCAAAGATCAGTGAAATTATTATTAAAATCTCCTGGCCCTTTTACTTTCCTGTGCAAAGCTGATATTGCCAATTATTTTAAAGATGTCTAACTCTAATTTTAGTGGAATATTTTTGGCACGAAGTAGAGGGGTGTTGAATATTTTATATCAGACTGGCCTCAGAAGGAGTTCTAAACTATTTAATACCTTATAATATGTCACTGGGCTAAAAGGAATCACTTTACTAACAATCCATCTCAGTATCAATTTTGTGAATGATATGGACATTTTAATTTTTTTCCTAACAGATGCTTTCCTCTCTGTCTGATAAAACAATGAATCAATTGACCCTTGGTTACTCACATTTCCATACTTATTCTAATTCTAGAGCATTTGAATAGTCTAATTCATCTCTCACCTCAGAAAGTGCCTTAGATTATTTTCATTTACTGCGTAAAAAAGTATTTGTGTCTAATATGCTTGAATATATGTATTGAAATACTTATGACAGCAGAAGGTATTTGGTTTACCTTGTGCTTCAAACCGATGATCATGTTAACCATAGTTACTTTAGTTGCTCAAAACTTGAAATTTTCAAATAACTGCTCATTATTCAGTCTATTTTGTTTTAGTAATGAAAAGCATAAAAGGGAGTAACTGAGTTTGGACTCATATTACATATTATACAAATATAGGTCATTTGTATTTTCAAAACACAAAATATTTCAGGTTGACTGCAAAGAGCTCATGACCACGTTCTGCTCAAGGACTGACAAATCTCAAGAAAGAGTTCTCATGTGAACAAAGATGAGTCACCTGAAGCTAGTGAGTCAAGGACTGGACATATAGCAGCCCAAAGGACACAATAGGTAGGAATTATCTTTCCAGATTTGGACATCTTCATCAAAGATACTATTTTATTGATTTAATTTCCGTGGAGAATTTAAGGGGCTGATTCATCTATGTTGTTTGCCCATCTTAGATTGTTATTTGTTGTACTGTAAACTTGCTCATTCTTCTCTCATTTTCTATAAAGAAAGTCAAGACAACAATTTCAAATGTTTGTTAAACTGAAGTGAAACAGGCCTCAAATTATCAGTCCTAAATATCAATTTATATAAAAACATCTCAGCTGACTGTAGAAATATATAAATCATCTTCCTGTGCTCTTTACATATTGTATAATATCAAAGGAATTTTTACTTCTCAGAACACTCTTCTTTTGTTCCTTTCTTCTAAATTTTTTCTTAGCGGTATCGACTTTCTATACTTTTCAAGAGAATCCCATACAATTCCAAATCTTGGCAGTCACTGAGCAGGCCAAAGGAAACTTTTAAATGATTGCTTCATGACATATTCTGAATAAAAATATGCTATAAAAGCAATTTTACAGATTCCTGTGAAATATAACAAAAAAAAGGCATTTTAATAAGATAAATTAAGAGGAGTAGTTTTAATCCAAAGTACCAGCAACACTTCATAAAGGCACTGTTTTAAAATTAAACTTTGCAAATACACACATCTCACATGCTAAGGCAGGGGAGGAAACAAATGAGCAACCAAACAACATCCAGCGAGACTTGATCATATGAGTTAAACAAAACTGAACCAAAACAAATTCTGGCAATTGTACTTTTGCCACATTTTTCTGATTATATGCCAGCATATTTCTTTCCATTTATTTAAACTGACATGTCGTCCATTGCAAAATACATTCTGCCGTCTGTAAAATGGTAATAATTTCCCACAGGACAGTTAGTATTTTCTCTATTTCAGGACTGCATTTTCAATTAACATTTCCCTGGGGCCGTGTGTACTGAGACAACTGTCCAGATGCATAACTGCACGCAGTGTCGGTGGTATGCAGCTTGAGCCGATGTGTCCTCAATCAGGTTTTAGAATAGCTCTGTTTTATTAGAGGAAATGACACCAGCTTGCCAACTGAAAATAGATGCAGTGGTGAACTAGTGACACACGTCTTGACTTAGAGCACATATCCTGCAGAAGTTTCCGTGGCATAATACCCACTCCGTTCACCTTTTGTTAGCTGGGAGTTCATGGTGAGAGAAACTGCTGGAAAAGAAACAGCAAATTAATAGACCTTCTGAGAGTCACAAAACAAATAGAACAAAGTAAAATTGTGTTCCACAGTTTTGTTCTTAAGATAAGCACACTAATTCATAGTACAATTTAATTCTTAATACTTGAGCACTTCAGGTTGTGATTTGCATTATTATGCACAACATAACTAATCTTCCTTAACTAAGAAAGAAAATAAAATAATATAATATTAAAAGAAAAATCTGATCAGGCTGACGTAAATTTAGTTATTTACTTCACCTTTAAGGCATGCTATTGTTCCAAGTTTAGAAAGTTGCTTAATTAATAACTTAATTTATGTTGTCAGTAAGGAACCTTTTGATTCCATTGATTTACCCCATACAGCAGCTCTTCTGATAGCAATAAAATATTTCAAGGGAAAGCCACAGTCTGAGACAAAATAACTTGCCCTAGTAAGAGTGTAATGTGTCTTTAAAATTATTCTTTCATGAGATGAAATCTGGTCTAGTAACAAAATAAATTACCATTAAGGGGATTTGAAGGGAGTTTTTAAAATTCATATATATGTGTGTATATTTATGTATGTTATGATCTCTGCTGAAAAGATTAATTCAGATTTGTTTTTTTTTAAATGTAAACATTTTGTTTCTTTATTTTGTCAAAAAAATGTAAGTCCGTGTCTCTCTTATACCAGAGAGCACAGATCTGGATCCAGCACTCCAAATGTATCTCACCAGTGCTTAGGAGGAAGAAAGGGTCATCTCCTTTCAAACGAAGCATCAGAGGAGTTTTTTCAAATCTTTGATAAAAAGACATAGTTTGCTTTACCCCCAAAATTATTTAAGTTTAGCTTTTCTATTGTTGCTGAGTAAAAAACAGGACATTTATCAGAAAATTGGAAGTCTGCTAATATTATGAATCAGACATAAAAGAGTTTAGAGCTAAGGAAGGAGGAATTATCATATTTTCCTTTTATTTTTGAGTAAAGGAAAGATAATTCCTCTAGACTTGAGATGAAAAAAACAAAGATCAGGAAGAAAGTAATGAAGGTAAGATTCTTGGCTGACATAAACAACACATATTTTCAAGGGATGTGAAGAAGAAAGTAGTAAAACAATCAGAGAAATGTTTTCTTTTGGATCTGAGTATTAGTGTACCAGTCAGTTTCCAGAGCCATTTGGTCTGGAACCGTTTATGAGCTATAATTTACTTTCTTTATCTTGTGTTACTAAAGAGATGATAAAAAATGGCATTAAAAATAAAGGAGTACTAAAATATTTACATAGTCATGTCAGAACTTACATTCAAGCCTAGTTTTACTCTATGGCTCTAGACTTACGAAGGATACAGTGCAGAGAGCAATATCCTCTGCAGGTTTCTTAAAGATGCACTACTGTATCCAGGCTAAGGTCATTCTTTGAGTAGAGTACCTTTCAAGAGGACATTGCCTAATTGGTACTAAATATGAATAATAAAGAGCTGCTGAAGATTTTTCAGTGTTGTGGATTTGTTTTAAGCTTAACTGATATTCATGGCTTACCTCTAGTAAAAGGAAATGCACAATATAAGGTGTCTTGTGGATTAGCTGAAAAATTAGTGATGCAGAGCAGTGAATAAATTATTATCTGTCTGATTAGATGTGTATAAAAATATTGTTCTCCTGTGACAGCATTCATTAGAGTGTAATTTGAGATTGAAAGCTTCTAAGCAGGAGTCTTAAAAGATTCTGTTCACTCAAACTTGTGCATGCAGCATTATGTAATGAATCTATCATAAATCTGTAGGCATCATAAGAGCTGAGATCATTAGAAGTTACCCCATAGCAAAATTTTTGGTATACCCATACTGTACAATAACACCTGGTTTTCCTTTACTCTTCTTAGAGAATTATATAATGGGAAATTTTTGATAGCAATGATTATCAAAGGAATGGCATTAATGGCACAGGTGATCAATTTATACTCTGTAACAGCAACTTGTTTATATGTAACTTTTTTTATCAGTACTTTTACTGAGTGAAAATAGTGTGTCTTGAAACAAATCCTTTAGCTGCAAAGATTTCCTTAGCTTTTATCATCCAAAATCAAAATTCACTATGAAAGCTAAGTACTTGGTTAATGCTATATAGAGGATACTATCTAGAAATGTGGACTAGTGTGAACACAGGCATAAGGAACTATGCAAAGACCCTCCAAAACTCTCAAAAGACAACAAAATCCCTAAGGTAAAAAACCAAAAGGCTCCTTTTAGCTACGTGAGTGTGATCAAAAGGACTGATAAGTAAAAAGGTAAGGGAACTGATTTTTCTTCATCCAGGGAAAATAAAATTTTAGGTAGGTATATAGCTACTTTGTACAACTCTTTGCTCAGTTTCATGGATCTTGGGTGGTCTTTTTAATTCTCAGTGCTTCAGTTCCTGCTAAATACAGATGACATTTATGGTCTTCTCTTCCTACCTTCATTTAGTTTCTTTATCTAGACTGTGAAATTTATGAGACAGGAATATTTATTATTTAAAATATGATATCTATATGTAGTTCCTGTAATGTATTGCCTAAAGATTCTACAGAACACTATTATTTACAGAAATTACACATTATCTAGAAGCAGAGCTGATGTTTATATAGGCTGAAAAATCTACATGTGTCATTTATGAATGAAGACTGTAGTCTGTTTTGCAGCTCTCGTGTTCTGCTATGTCCTACTCCATTAGTCCTAGAGAAATGTTGGCAGAACAAATAGGAAAGAGTACAGGAAGTTTCATTGGTGTAGAGCAACTTCAGCACATCACACAGGATGTGTCTAAATATTTGTAGTGCACCTTCATAGGTTTGGGTAAGCCAAAATTGTCTTTTCTCCTTGCTGGACAGTTGAAACTGAGTATTCTATTTTTCTCTCCAATTGGATTTACAATTATTTATTTCATCCTTAAGCAGTCAAAGGGAAAAATAAAATTTAAAAGTAGTGAAATTCTGTCTGCCATTTAAGCCATAGAATGGAGCCTTTCTGCTCAGCAGCACTCATAGAGCAAGATTTCAGTTTTGATAAATCCTGAAAAAAACATTTATCCTAGAATCTTACAGCATGCTATAAATCCATACCTGAAGAGTCTTCATATGCTGTATTTATTGATTTCTTCTGAAAATTTGAGGAAACATTTCTTTCCTGATGTTTCCTCTGCCCTAGGACTGTCTTCGTTCTGAGGAAAAAAGCATTAGAAAATGTGAATGTAATCACTTTAGATTCCACTTTGGGTGAGTTTTGAAAAAAACAAACCTAGATGACAGCATGGATGAATCAGCAAGGCAATATTGGTTTTGTATATATGTTTAGGATGAAGGAGCTTCTCCAACAAGCTAGTCCTTCAAAAGCTCTTAAACCACGTTACTGAAAAGTAGAAAAGTGGGCCACTGCAGTACAGAAAAGGAATCAGCCCACACTTTGTGTGTGTGCGTATAGAATATGGACATCTTTGCTCTGATTCAGCCTGAAGGTAGACATCTATTCCTAAAATGTCCAAGACGTCTCTATGCAGCTACTAGAGTATCTAGAAGATGGATAGATGTTTCACATTTCTGGAGAGGTACATAGAAACAAGATGGAAGAATCTAAGGCATCTAGAGAGGTACTGGAACCCAGTGCTTATGCTGAGGAAAGGAACATCTCAGTTTAAGGTATCTGCATGTGTTTCCATGCAGGGATCAGATTCAGGTTTCTGGTGCAATTTAACACGTTTCTCCAAGCTTCAGCCACCACCAGAGGAGGACACAGGTTTCCTGCAGGTTCCTGCAGTTGTGTGTGTCACGTTCAGGGCTTGAATTCCCAAGGGTATTTCAGATAGCATTGAATGCTTCTCTTTAAGCACATAAATTGTAACCCGAGTATCTTCATGTGGTCTAGGTCCTGTAAAGTTCAATGAAGATATTGCTGGTGCAGTAAACAGGTTATATTGTGTTCAGAAGATCAAACCTAGCTGTCTACTTTAGGGTGAATTGAGACATGCTACAGACTGTAAGTTCACTCAGCAATTCTTCACTGACTTTAATAAGAGCTCAGGCATACTTAGCAATTTACTGTGAGTTTTTGCCAACCTCATATGCATTTATAAAATGATGACATGGTTAATATAATAATAACAATTTAAAAAAAAATATCCTGAATTAGGAGACTAATGATCTGGGCAGCCTTGGCAAGAAAGAGTGAAGGAAACCCTGCTCTTGCAGTAGCAGTAGTTCTTGAACAATGTTTTAAATAAAGAGTGCTGCTTATTGGTAGCAAGCTTTCTTCCAGTCCAGAATTTAAGATGCTTGTATACAACTCTTAACACTGGACTAAAACAATGAAAGAGCAAGGATTTGAAAAGAGACAGCATACAAAGCAAGAATAGCCAGATTATGTGGAACTGAAGGCTTAGAAGGTGAAGTAATTGAGTAACTGACAACTGCTAGATGATGTCTGAAAACTCCCATAAAAGTGGGAGAAAACTCTCAAGACAGGTTTGACTTTTATGTTTGTGATTTTGGAAATTCTAAATGAATGCTTGACATTTTTCAGTTGACCAGTTGATTCAGTTGAATGAGTTGACCACTACTATTCTACCTATTGTCTCTAATTCCTGTATGTTACTTACTATGACTTTTCCTGCTCCCTCTGTTAAAAAGTATCATTTGTCAAAATAACCTTTAAAAGTCGATAGCTTTGTCCCTGTTCAGAAAAATGATCACTATTTAAAAATGTGTATTATTCATTCCCCCCTCTCTTCCCTCAAATCAAAGACACATCCCCAAACATCATCTCCGATCACAAAATATTTGGAAATCAACTGACTCTAAGTTATGATGGTGCTAAAAGGAAGGATATTTTATTTTATTTTATTTTATTTTATTTTATTTTATTTTATTTTATTTTATTTTATTTTATTTTATTCAGAAAACAATATAGAAACTATTGCCATACTAACCTTAAAACTCTTGTACTTTTATTATTATTTTATAACTTTCATATAGCTATTATACAGTTGAATAAAAGAGATTTCGGGGGTATTGTTCTCCTTTTTTTTCCTTGAATCTTATCAAAATGGTACTGATCAAATTTTGGAAACAGAAAAAAAAAGCTTTCTTCTATTCTGTATCCATCTGAGTGACATACAAAATAAATCTATTATCAAAAGGACAAAATAAATAAATACGTAAAACCTGGAGTCTGTATAGATGAATCCCATTTTGGGAAGCAAATATGCATAATAGCCAATTTTATCTTCTTCAGCTTAGTTGCATGCTCTGACCAGTGTCTTTATAATTTGAAAAGTTTTGCCTTTTCTGAAACAAACTAATACTTCAAAGGAGCAGGATCACACTACAGAGCATTAGTCTAACGACGAATGTCTGCAGAAACTGGGGTTGTTTAGCTTGGCAACAAGGAGACTGAGGAGAAACCTAATGGGTCTCTACAACTACCCCAAAGGAGGTTGTGGTGTGGTGGGTGTTGGTCTCCTGTCCCAGGTAACAGGAGATAGAATAAGAAGAAATGGCCTTAAGTTGTTCCAAATGGCCTCAAGTTGTTGGTCAGACTGGGTACTAGGACTTTCAATCACTGGACCAGGTTGCCCAAGGAAGTGGTAGTCATTCACCATCCCTGGAGGTATTTAAAAGCTGTGTAGATGTGGTCCTTAGGGCTTAGTGGTGGACTTGGCAGTGCAAGGTTAACAGTTAGACTTGATGACTGTAAAAGTCTTTTCCAAACAAAATTATTCTATGATACTACAAATCTATGATTCTTTCTAAACAGTGCTATTAAGGACTACAAAATGTATTGAAAATAACATCCAACAAACAGCAGTTATTGCTTATAAATAATGTATTTTCCTCTAGAGTCTCTTAAAGGTATGCACACAGTACTGGCCTAAAATATATTTGGTTTTAACATCCCAGTACACTTGAGAGAATTTGCTACTTACATATATTAGCAGCATGGGACCTGATGTGGTGACTACACTTCAGTATGTATTTTCACCACTCAGCTGCTTCTCAGAAGTGTCTCGAAGTATTCAGTCCAGTATGCATGCTAGAGTGTCAAAACTATCACAATCTTTTATCTTTTAAGCCTTGCATCTTATACACATCCTACAGATGCCATATAAACATATATTTCCAGGAAAATCTACCACTTTCCTCTCTTTGGAGATTTACTGCTGCATTTTTTGTGTAGACAACTTGTTTGGAAAACAAAACAAGATACATTTCAATCAAGTAACTTATACATAAAAGATACTACACTGTATGCCATAAAGTCTAAGTTCTCAGAAGAAAATAGTGTGCAATGTCACGAATCAAAAGAAGATTTTTAGAAATTAAAAAATTTAAAACCCCACGGTACTGACAGGAAAACGACAAAGTAATGATATTTAGACAAATTTAGTGAAGGGAATCAGGTTGCAAAATGCAGTTCTTCATTCATTAAGAAATATATCCTGTATATATGCAAGTATATATATATATAAATATAATTTTGGATTCATACTGCTGCCATAGAAATATTACAGTGATGTGTCTATGGTCACAGCTAATTTCTATTGAGATTGAAGAAGAACATCTTAATTAGCTGGTAATTATATTAATATGTTTTTTAAAAATAAGTTTTCAAGTGATGATGTCAAGATAGTTGCTTTCTTTGCTTTTAATAATTTTATCTTTACAGCTTGCACATTACAGCTTCAGTCTACTTATAACTTTAATATATACAATTCATCACTACATGTTTTGAGTGCTATCCTTGAATCCATCAGTTGAATAGCTTGAATTTACTTTAGGCAGAAAGGCACCTATTGAGGAAAACTACTTTCAGTTAGGCAATGAGCTGTTAACCTTAATGTTTGGAATAAATACATTTTATCAGCATTTACAAAGGCACCCTACTAGGTAGCAAGCAGAAGAATACATTTCACTGTGCAATCTAATTTTCTTGTCCTAAAATTAGCATTTTTTCTCCCTCTCCTCTCTCAAATTCAAGAATTTTGAAAATCTGGAAGGGATAATGCTGCGTTTGCTTTGCCTCTAAGTGCATTTGGAAGACTTTAAAGCAATGACATTTAAAAAAAAAAAAAAAGGATTTGTCTATCTTAGAGAAACAATTATATAAAGCATTTCACTTTTGCAAATACATTTTTATCAATATATATTTTGGAACATATAGATTTTGATGGTTTGGGAAATAGAATTTGATATATATGTGGGTGCTTAGAAATAAGAGAGTATGGTATTGTAAGGTACTGTAAACTGTAGACATTTATATAGGCAGTCTCCGAAGGCATTTAAACTGCAGCATCATGAAAGGAATGCTTGCTTGTCTCTTAGGTGATGAAAAGTTTGAAATAGATGCATTGTTGGAAACATTAGCAGAAAGGAAGCTCTAACTATTGTAAACTGAGATACGAGGTTCAAATATCACACTGCAATATTTAAATGGCGATATTTTAAAATATCTTCATATGAAAGTGTTAGCAAAAGCTGACTGTCATAAAGACTGAGGAGATGCATACAGGTCAGCATCAGCTGCTGGATAAAGTACTAAGAACTTGGAACTTGTCATTATTTTTTTTATCAATAAAACAAATATTTTTGAATGCAAATACATGATACTGTATGGGTAAACATTTGGTCCTGCACCCTAGATTCCAGGAGAATAATATGTCATATAAATAAATAAATTTATTGAAAAAATGAAAGACTTCAAAGGAGTATATGAGCAACGAATGTTTTAAATTCAATGATTTTTCTAACACTGGATAGTAGAGTATCATAATATGGTCGAATATTTTACATAATGAAGTAAAAATAAAAATGATACTGAAAACCTGAAAAAAATCATACTCTATATTTTTAATTTTGAAAGACCACATTATCTCAGAAGATGCTGTCACCATAGGTGTCATATTTATTGAGGTTTGCAGTACATTGCAATTCTTATGTATAAATTATTTTTACTTAAGTAGTAAATAGAACACAACATTAATGGTGAACTTTTAACCTCAGGTCAGCAATCTTTCCCAGATGAGTGTGTGAGTACCTAATCTATGAGCATACTATGTTTTATTGTACATTAGCTTATTTTGCTAGGAATTAAATTATTTTTTCCCATTCTCACCAGATTTTGCATGCATAATGCCTACTATTGGCTGAGCATTAATGTGTACAGAGACAGAATATCTCCATATGAGTTTCTTACTCATATGGAGATATTCTGTCTCTGTACACATCAGAAGCAGCAAATGAAGCAATGATTTTGGAATAAATACAGCCTATTACGGAAATATATGCTTTATCTAAATAAAAATAAAACTATTTTACTGGAGCCTAAAATAAAAACAATACAAAACCTCAAAACTATTTCCATAGGCTTGAGCTGAAGACAGGATAAAGCCTACAAAGCATGTGAGAAAGATGCTGTATCTCAGTACTTTCAAGGCCTCTGTCCTTGTTTCAGCTAGGGTAGAGTTAATTTTATTTCTAGCAGCAGGTGTAATGCTATCTTTGGGAGTCAGGGTGAGACCAGTGCTGATAAAACTCAGATGTTTTAGTTGCTGCCAAGTAATTAGGGACTTTTAAAGTTCTCATACTGTCCTGCTATCAACTAGGAGGGGGGCACTCAGAACAGGTGACCCAAACTCGACAAAGGAATGCTACATACAAATGATGTCATGATTAGCATAAAGGGGACCTGGTGGGCAAGAAACATATGGCTCCAGGATGCTCTGATTGGGGATGGTCCAGCTTCAGGATGGCTCTGAGCTGTACGGTCTGAGCTGTGTGGTTTGGTAAGAAACTGCATTGTGTATCACCAGTTTTTTATACTTTACTATGAAGTCCTGTTATTTCTCCCTCCCTGTGTTGTTCCAGTAATCTGTCCTTATCTCACCTCATGGGTTTGCCTTTCTCTCTCTATTTTTTTTTTTTTTAATTTCCCCCACCTCTTTTCCCCTGTTACAGGTAAGTGAGCAATCAACTGCATGGTGATCAGCTGCTGGCTGGGGCAAAACCACAACAGCCTCTCATATCAACCTACGTTTATCTCTTGGAGCCCCCTGCTGCAGTATTCGGTGTATAAAAGAGATGAAAAAATACTGATAGAACATGGGGCTATGTGAAAATTTAGACTCAAAAAGAGAAAGACAAGTGAAACAGAATAGTGACTCAGCCTGTTGTATGTTAAGAAAAAATGAGAAAACATGTGAGAGCAGAAAACACTTAGAAAATGTAATTTATTTTCTAGATTCATATCAGAATGGATATTAGACACAGACAAAATTTATCCCTTTTAATTGGATAGTGTAAAGGGAGGAAGTACTCTCAATCAATGTACAAGTCCTAGGTCAAGACACAGTAAAAAGGTTAACCTAAAAAATTACCATCTCACAGTGTATGTGTAAAAGTAAAGAAGTAAAAAGTAGGAAAAGTCTAATACATTAACACATCAAAAGTAACATTCTTATAAAGATTTAAAAAAAATAAATAGAATGACCAGACTAAAGGATGAAAGATAGATCCTCAAAAATTAATAGAAAAGGAAGAAAAATAAAGCCATCATGGTATCTATCACTGTACAAATCCACATAGAACATTCCTTTTGCAGTTCTTCTCTGGGAAGTTCTGATTCTTCTATACCAGGAAGGATATAGTAGAGCTAGACACAGTGGACAAAAGAAAAACTAGTGTGAAATAGGTTTTGAAATAGAAGAGACAAAAAAAACCCCAAGGTGTCTCCTGTTTAGAAAATAAATTACTGTCACAGGACCAAGCTGTATAGGAAATCATGAAAATCAGGGGAAAAATGGTCAGTAGGACACAGGAATGACAGCTTCATTTCCATATTATTTTCCTAAACTTCTACTTCCATCAGTGTAACTTTAAATTAACTTTCTGTCCAATTTACAACGGCAATTCTTGTTCTGTGATCTGAAAAGATGAAGGTGCCTTTTGACTTCAGACTGTTTTATAGTGTTCCTATAAGATTTCCTGGTGTTAATTCTATAGCTTTTTTAACTTCCCCAGTTCACTATGATTGACCTGAAGTATCATGCCTTCTACTAGGACAACGATCTGATTGTACTGTGTGCACATACTTGCCATCTTCTCCTAAGGCCATACATATACCATCCTCAGGGTGCTCTTTAAATGCAGAGGCCACAAATTTCAGATAAGCCCTTTTTTTTTTTTTTCCCTGAATTTGAAGATTATTAAGCAACATGAAGGGAGTAAAGGTAACAGAACTATAAATGTAAACCCCAAGTGAAATTTCTTTTTTTACTTTGATGTATAAAGAAAACTAAGCCAATTTATGTATTTTAGTTTTTGGGATATGAACTAACTACATCACAATTCTTCTAAATGGAAATATTGTGCACTGAATTGTGATGATGATTACTCTTCCCCCCCCACCTTAGTTCCCTTACAAATATAAAACTATCCAATTAAAAACTTTAGTTTTTAATTCTTTCTTATTTCTGCAGTTCTGAATATAGAAATGGAAGCAAAAATATACAGGTTTTAAATCTAAATATTGGTAAGGGAAAATTTTAAACCCTTTTGTCTCTGATTTTTACATGTTGTTGAGATCCTCCCAGTGAAATAACTATTAGGCATTTATGTAACTGTTTAAGTTACATATGGTAACTTATGGTTTCCTCATAATTTCACTTGAATTTTGTTGCTGTAATTGCAGGTGGTGTCATACAACATTGCTTTGTTAGTGAAAAACAAACACTGAACTTGAAAAAACCCAACCCTGTAGGCAATATGTAACATACATCTTTCTACGTCATCTCCAATCTGGTTTTCTGCAGGAATTCTTGTGGCATCACTTGGAAGCTACTTTGAATAATGGGAGAACAGATGAGTAAGGTTTGAGATTTAGCTTGAACTGATTCAGCGAATAGGAAGTCAAGAGGTTCCTGTACACACCCCTACAGGTTCCTCAGAACTGACCAGTAATTCTTTCTTTATGTCAAAATGATAGGGTCACATTCAATTTCTGCTGAAGTCAGAGACACTTTCTCTTGTGAGATCTTCTACAGTATTTCTTGGCTTTCTAAATAAGAACAAATAAAACAATTGTTGACATACATGATCATTAAAATCCATTCAATATTTTGACTCATTTTTCTGTAAGCTATTCCTGCTTGAACATCTAATGAAAAATTATAATGGAATAATAAAAATTTATTTTTGTAATTTATTGCTTATTGTGTGTCCCAAAGACCTAATCAGAATTTTCAGTTTTTGTTAGAGTCAAAGCTACTATGTTAACATTTATGTTAACATAAATTCATATCAGTCTGTGAATTACCTTGCCTAACATTGGTTAATAGCATAATTGGAATTAGTAGAATGTTTTCCTGTTGCCTCACTTTTGCCATATACACATTTTGTTTCTGGGCCAAGTTAGTCATCCTCAATCCTTTCAGTCATTTTAGTAACCCATTGAAAGACTGGAAAAAAGCAATAATGTGGCATTTTATGTATTCTGTATGCAATGATAAGTTTACATGTATAGACTATGGATAAATGCAAACTGTAATGTTTATGCAATTAGATGGGCTTCTCAGGAAGAAGACCCAAAAATATGTGGACAGGTAACTAACATTGACATTATTAAAAAAGGCTTATATACAGTTGCATTTTAAAATAAATGTTTGTTGGTTTGTTTTTTTCTTTTTTTTTTTTCTATGAATGAAGTGATTTTATTTACCTTTAGGGAAGCTTTGCTTAATTATTGGGGTGCATAGGTTGGAAAACACAGACTGTTTCCCTGAACCATTCCTGTAAGTTCTAAGCTTTTTCCTCCAATGCCTGTAAAAAATCATAATTGTTCCCCCTGCAATTGCAATGCTTGTATTTTCAGCCAGGCCAAATAAAATAACTCTTTCTTAGGGGTTATTTATACAACTAAAATTACATAGCTAGGCATAACACTATTTAAGTGGAGAGATCTACCTTTTGTAAATAACACTGTTCATTACAGACAATACACCTGATGTCCTTTAATAGCCTATGGGTGACAACAGGGAATCTGGGTGGTACTTAGAACTCCCCATGGGCTATGCATCCTCACACATTTAATGCTGCTATAGTCCCTTAAATTATACTACACTACCCACAAAATCTTATTCTTCTGAGTGAGCATTCAGCATCTCTCCTCACATCCACTAGCCAAAATCTCAGGCATCAGCCTTTATCTCCTTGGCTGCAATCCTACCTCACAACATTTTTTGCTTGATGTGCATATTGGTGATGCAATCTATAGAAGCAACCTGTTGAATCTGACCATGCTGCCCACCCAAGGCTCCACTGAAAACTCAGCAATGATCTTCCTGGTCTTCCCAGCACTGTTTCTCCTTTGTCTCTTATTCACCCCAGACAGAGAGGTGACCCACCTAACACCATGGTTTGCCAAAGAAAGACAAGAGGGAATAAGCCAAGGCTGGAGGAAATACTGTAGCAAAGGAGATTTTGCAGAGTGAGGAGTTATGTATGAGCTCAAAACCAGAACAAACAGATAACGTGTCTGAAGGTCACAAGTTATCATTAATACATGTTTCCTTTGTTCCAGTTCCTGGCTAGAGGCAAGAAACAGCCAGCAGTATCTTTACTAGAAATCTTCCTTGTGTAGATTTTAAGACATTAAGGGAACTTGTAACTCATGGTGTGATTTCAGGTTTGGAAATGTCATTTCACAGTATATCTATGGCTATACCCCAGCATACCTGAAATATACCACAATTGCCATAGACTCAAGTACTCTCCAAATCAACTTTAATTTATTTCTTTCCCCTTAGCAGTTTCCTTGATTAGTATAAAGCATCACTGGACAGATGCCTACTTGAGTATTGTTCACAAAGCCTCATTCCTGTGTGCAAAATGCCTGTTCAGACCTTTGTCAGATGTATGAAAAAACCCTCTAGCTACTTCTGCCAGATCAAGTATAAAGATTTTGATTGACTTTTAGATACAGAAGCTGGATAGAATTAATTGCAAAGAACTATGGGCTAAAGGCAAGTGCACTTATTCAGATAATAGGTTTCTCCTGTGTCTTCATGTATTCTGAGCATTTAGAAAGCCTGGACAGCCATATGGTTGCAGGTGGCAGCAGGGTTAAGTGCAGGAACATCTCAGTTTTAAGCCCCCAGGTGAGGTCAAATTCACTTACAGTGTGTTAGAACTGTAAAAATGGCACAATATATTTCTTTCTAAAATTATTTAAATAAGATACCAGCAAATTTAAATGTTACTGTTTTCCTCCTTTCTGTATCTCAAAGATTCATAAGAATAGCAGTAGAAAGATTCCCATTACTGATTTCCCCAAAGCCCATGTGAACATGCTCTATACAATTTTTTTTTTGGTTAAATGACAAGCTCCACAACAAGAAAGAAACCTTCAACTCAGAAATGTGACTGAGTACTGGAATTCAGGTAATTAGATTCTGTCTGCTATTTTATTCAGAAAAAAAAAAAGGTCTTTTTTCTGGCAAAATACCAAAGGAACTTTGACTATAGTTACAAAGCTATGAAAAGGGAGAGAAGAGGGCACTTTGCACTTCTCAAAGATGATGTTCATTACTATTAAAAATGTGATGCACACAATGTGATGTGGTTTTAGTAAGGCTTTTGATACTGTATCACAGCATCCTTCTGGACAAGCTCTCCATCTGTGGAATGAGCGGGTTTGTGGTGCACTCAGTGAGAACTGGCTGAAGGGCAGAGATGAAATAGATGAAGCAAATGAGGCTGGGTGAATCTGCCTGGTGACCTGGTATTTCTCTGGATTCAGTTCTAGGGCCCATTCTGTTCAACAAGACCAAGGTCCTGCATATGGGTCAGCAGTCCTAAGCACAACTACAGGCATGGTGAAGAATAGATTGAGAGCAGCCCTGAGAAGAATCACTTGGAGGTGTTAATGTGGTGTTAATATAAGGTGTTAATATGTTAAAGGTGAGTGTCAGGAGGATAGATTCAGGCTCTTCTTGGTGATTGCCAGTGATAGGACAAGGGGCAATGGGTCCCAGCTGGAACATAGGAAGTTCCATCTTAATATAAGGAAGAACTTTTTCCACTGTGAGGGTGAGAGGTCATTGGAACAGGTTGCTTGGAGAGTTGCCTTATCTGAAGAGGTTCCAGACTAATTGGGGTACATTCCTGTGTGATCTAATCTAGGTGATCCTGCTCAGGTAGGGGGGGGTTGGAAAGGTGATCTTTCAAGGTCTGTTCCAACTCCTGACATTCTGTGATTTTGTGTTGATGGATGAAAGGCTCAATAGATGGCAATGTGCACTTGCATCCCAGAAAGGAAATCATATCCTGGGCTGCATCAAAAGAAGCATGACCACCAGGTTGAGGTAGATGACTCTTGCTCTCTACTCTGCTCTGGTTAAACATCACCAGGAGGAGTACCACATTCGGCTCTGGGATCCCCAACAAAAGAAGCACAAGTATCTGCTGGAGTGAATCCAGAGAAGAGGCACAGAGATGATCCAAGGTCTGGCATACCTATTCTATGAAGACAGGCTGAGAGAGTTGGGCTTGTTCAGCCTGGAGAAGAGAAGGCTCCTGGGAGACCTTATAGCTGCCAGTTCCTAAAGGGGCCTACAGGAAAGATGGAGAGGGACTGTTTGCAAAGGCAGGTAGTGGTAGGACAAGAGGTAATTATTTCAAATAGAAAGAAGTTAGACATAGGTTAGATAATAAGGAGAAAAAAACCAAAAAAAACCACCAAAACCACAAAACAAAACACTGTGAGGGTGGTGAGACACTGGACTATATTACCCAGAGAGTCTGTGCACATTCTCTCCCTGGAGAAGTCAAGGGTCAGGTTGGATGGGGCTTTAGGCAGCCTGGTCTGCACCATCAGGAAGTTTGCAGGTCATACCAGACTGTGAGGTGCTATTGAGCCTCCTGAGATACAGGAGGCCTTGTAGAGAGAATTGGGTAGATTGGCACATTGAACTATGATTGCTGGGATAAATTTAACAAGTCATAATGACTGAGGGAGGAGTGGCTGGAGAACAGCCCTGCAGAAAGGGACCCAGGGGAGTTGGGTGGCAGCAGGCTCAATAGGAGTCAGTAGTGTGCCCAGGCAGCCAAGAGGGCAAACCTTATCCTTGGGTGCATAAAACATGGCATAACCAGCTGGAGAAAAATGTAATAGTCCCACTGTATTCAGCATTAATGCTTAATCACCTTAAGTACTTGTGCAGTTCTGCATCCCACAGTTTAAGAAAGATGTTGTAAAAATATTTGGGTGAATTCAGAGGAGGTCAAAGCTGATGAAAGGGCTGGAAGGCATGTCCTGTGAGTACCAGCTGAGAAATCTTGTTTTTTCTAGTCTGGAGACCAGAGGCTGAGGGGTGACCTCATTATTCTCTACAGCTTCCTGAGGAGGAAAAGTGGAGAGGGAGGCATATACCTCTTCTCCCTGGTATCCAGTGACAGGAGCTGAGGGAAGAGCCCAGAGCTGCATCAGTCAGGGGAAGATTAGACATTGGGAAGCTTTTCTTTACCAAGAGGGTTTTCAAACACTGTGAAGGCTTCCTAGAGAGGTGGTTTCTGCCCCAAGAGGGATTTGGAATAGGCCCTTAATAACATGCTTTAACTTTTAGTCATCCCTGAAGTTGTCAGGCAGTTGGACTAGATGATCTTTACATGGTCCCTTACAATTGAAATGGTTCTGTTCCATTCTATTCTAATGTACATGATTACAATGAAAAAAACTTTCTAAATTTTGGGCATTTTATGAAAACATACTGTTTGGCTGAGTCATTCAAAGCATTGCTGGTGAGAGAAAACAAAAAAATATGGAGGAAATGTTAATTTTGCTAGAGGAATGTGATGGAAATTTTTCTGATGCTTTTTATTCACTGGTATTATTATAATTCTTTATAATTCTTCTGCTAGAAGTATATACCTAATTTAAGATGAAGAACTGCTAGGGTTTTATCTTGTACAAAAAATTAATGTCCTTTTACTTACCTACATGCATCTAACTGCTAAAGATTTCCTGTATGAATACTAGCATGTTGGCATTCTACCACTACTGAGAAATAAATTATTTCCTTGCATATCTCAGCATATTAGACACTTTTTGGTCCCATTTCAAATTAAACTGAAAGCTTTTATACAATAGCTATTAAAATTGACTTGGTAGGTTCTCAGCACTCTGTGAACCTTAGCGTTCACAACCAAATAACTAATTTTCATGGAATAGCTTTTGTTCATAAACAAGGAATAAGTAGGAAAAAAGGAAGGTGATACTTTCAAAATTAAGTGGTTTGTTTTTTTTTTTATTTCATAGAATCATAGAATCATAGCATGTGTTGGTTGGAAGGGACCTTTAAAGGTCATTTAGTCCAACCTCCCAGGGAGCAGGGAAACCTTCACTAGGTCAGGTTGCTCAGAGCCCTACCAAGCCTGACCTTGAATATTTCCAGGGATGGGGCTTCTATCACCTCTCTGGGCAGCCTGTTCCAGTATCCACCACACTCATAGTGAAGAATATTTTTCCCCAATATCCTTAATCTCCCCTTTTCCAGTTTAAAACCATTACCCCTCATCCTATCACTACATGCCCTCATAAAGAGTTCTTCCACAGCTTTCTCATAGGCACCTTTCTGGAACTGGAAGGCTGCTATAAGGTCCCTCCTTTTTCTCCAGGCTATATGCTACGTAACATATCTGCTATATGCCTTATAGTATGCTTTTGGTATAATATTCTCAACAGAAAAAAATTGCTAAAGTGTGATCTACTTAATTCTAGATCCATCTAGAATAGATGGATCTAGAATTAAGTAGATTACCCAATATATATGTAAATACCCAATACCCAATATATATGTAAAAAAAGAAAAAAATCTGTAAAAGGTACAAGTATAATGGAAAAGTTGACAACTCAAATATTTCCACACATGGATAATATTTGGAGAGGGCTATCCTTTATATCCAGTAGTTGGAAAAAACTCGGATCTATGATTAGAATATGAGAGGGGGGAAAAAATATAAAAATCTACTTGGACTTGTCTGTTGCTAGCTTCCAATTTTTGAGCTGGATGTAAGAGGTCTAATAAGAATTAAACCCCCTTTAGAACCACCTGTCCACAACATATATAGGTGTTATCAATAGTGAATACCTGAGAAGAGATTAAAAAATCTCCCTGTGAATCAAATAAAGGAGGATTCTTCCTTGCTTGAGAAAGCAATCAGTAAAAGCTCTGAAAAGCAAGTTTAACAGTTTGCAAATGGAACATATATCAGACGAGAACTATTCAGTTTGTAACAACACAGTGGAAATATCTCAAATGTAACTCACACTGAAGCATTATCCTTTTAACTTATATGCACAGTTTTCCACGGAATTATCAAACTACATCGTCGAAATTACTTAGTTCCTTCCTCTCACCATTGTATTTAGAAGACTATTCCACTGCTTGAACAATTAGAATTTCCTTATCTGATACTGAATTAATTTTTATAACTCCTAGGTAAAGGAGTTATGAAATATACATTTGCTTTGATATACACATTTCTGAACAGCATCATATCCCTTTTATATTTGTCTGGTGTGGTGATTTGATTCTGGCCAGACTCCCACCAAAGTCACTCTATAACTCCTCTCTTCTGCTGGACAGTGGAGAAAAATACATGTTGAGAGGCTTTGGAGTTGAAATAAGGACAGGGAGAGATCATTCTGCACTCAGCATCATGGGCAAAACAGACTGAACACGGAAGAAAGGAAAGAAAACTCTCAAATTTATTACACTACACAAACACAGAAACCAGAGTGGGATAATGAGAAGTACGAACACTACCCCCTACCCCTCCCTTCTCTGCAGACTGAACTTTATTCATGATTTTCTCCTCCCCAGGATGGCACAGGGGAAAGGGGGCTTCAGTCTTTGGTCGGTTCCTAATGAATTCTTCTTCTTGGCGGGGGGTGGAGGTATTTTCTCACACTCTTTCCCTGTGCCAGCGTAGGGTCCCACCCACAGCAGATAGTCCTCCGTGACCTTCTCCACCTGAATCCTCTCCCATGGGGCCTCGGCTCTTCACCAAATGTACCAGCATGGGTCACTGCTATAAATTAATAAAATATCTCTCAGTCTTTCAGTCCCAGACTGCTGGCCCCAGCCTGGTCCCCCACAGAGTCACAATCCCCTCCACCAAAAGCCTGTTNCATGGGCTGTGAGGGGACACCCACCCCTCCATGGTATTCTCCACACGTTGCAGGGAATCTTCTCTCAGCACCTCCTTCTCATGCCCTTCACTGACCTTAGTGTCTGCAGTGTTTCTCACTCCTTTCTCTGGTGGCAAAATGAGGCTGTTTGGGTTTTTATCTCTCTAAAATGTGATTCCCAGAAGTGCTATGACTGTCACCGATTGGCTCGGCCGGCCTTGTCAGTAACAGGGTTTGGGAGTTTGGCCTTTGGAGCTCAGCTGGTATTTATATTATTGGACCCTTAAGAAACTTCCAGCAGCTTCTTAAAGAAGCCACACTGCAAAACCACCACATCTGGTTATGCTTAACTGGGACATTACCAATGCAATGGTACTAATCACACATGTAATTAAGTTTATCTGCCTTTTGCTGAAAACAGTGTTTTAGTAAACACTGGAAGCGTAGATATGCATCTTGGAGGGATAATCAAGATTTTTAAAATGCAGTAATGGATGAAATCAGTAGCATTGATAAGACCCATGTGAAGCAAAACGGTATGAAAATGTTACATGCAGCATGTAATCTTCTTAGGAGGGAAGAAAACATACATGTGTTAAATGCAGCAAAAGGCAGGCAGCACAATTACATTTACATCAGCGATTAAGGAAAAAACCTGGTGCACTTCGGTGAGAGAGGAGTTGTGGAAAAAAGTAGCTACAGTACAAATTAACTTCAAAAAGCATTTCTAAAGGTTGGGGAAAGGTGACCTGATTATATCATCTGCTAATCTCATATTCTGTCTACTATTGCTAGCATTTTTATTTTCTCCTCTGATTGAGTAAAATCAACTGACATTACTTTTGAACATTTTTTCCTGGGCAGATAATCATTTAAAATTACAGACTGGTTTGTAAACAGACCTCAGACTTAGTTCCACATGTAACTCAGGTAGTGGGATGGACAAAATTAAAATGTTTGAGGCTGAAGTGGATTGTATGCATAATCCCAGAAGAACCTTTAGGAGATAAGGCACTTGGTTTTACTTGGACACTATGCACACCAATTAACGTCTGTAGAATTATCCTTGACAACACTAAAAATAATAGTAATCAGGCCTTTGATCTTGTCAAAATTTATACTGTTCTTTTTAGAATTGCAACTAATTTAAAGCTAACCTATAACTTTTCATTTAAAAATAAATTCAAGGTTGGGTAATTTTTTTTGACCAGTTGTAGTTTTCATAGGTGCTTCAGGGAAATGGGATAAATGCACAGTACAGGAAATGTGGGAGTGAAAAGTACAAGTTATATTTTTTTTGTTTTGTTTTGTTTTTAATTTCCTAAGAGAATGTGCTCACCTGTTTCCACATAGCATTTCATTATCCTATTTTCTCCCACCACACACACTCTCTATAAAACATGCTTTTGCTAAATTACACCAATTGCATCTATACAATGAGCAAAAGCACAAGAAAAAATGAAAAAAAGAGGCAGCATATTTTGAAAGTCTTAGCTCACGTTAGAAATTTGCACTTGATGTTGGCAGTTGGACATATCATTGACAGATAATTAGCTATAAATTTGGGAGACAGTTTGAAATTTAATAGATTTGTACTTTAATATGCCAGAGGGAAAAAGGTAGGTACCGCGTGTTTTACCTAGAGTGTTCTGAGTACTTTTTATGGTCTTGCAATTTACAAGGAAAACTTTAATATAGATTTCAATTTAGAAAAAAGTCCCAAACCTTGCATCTTGACTTTTTGGTTATTCAAGAATATTAGCAATAAGCAGGATATTTATATAGTTTTTAAATATTTTCTTTTTAAAAGCGTGCCTTGAATTAAACAGATAAGATACGTTAAGAGCTACAACAGCAAATAATGGTGCAGATTATTCAACTATAAGGACAATTTTCCACAACTTTTTAAGGGTAACTGTCAAACTCAACTTTTTCTCTGGGTTTGAGAAAAAAGGAGACATTTGTTATAATATGTAAACGCTATTCAAGAGAAAGTAAAAGAAGTTATCTTTGGTATCATTGTAATCTTTTAACATCTACTATAATTATTTCTATCTATTGGCACGAGGCACTCAAACAAACGCAAGGCTATGACTTGCAACCTTGAAGTTTCAGAGTTTTTTTGAATGGAAGTGTTATCACAAGCTCTGCTTAGACTGGTGGTCATCTTGAGCAGCTCTGAGTTGCTTAGAGAAAACCAAACCATATCACAGTAACTATATGTTGAGTTCACATCCAGTCCTGAGAGTAGAATAATGGGGACATACAGTGCAAAATTTAGTGAAATATTGTAAAAAAATTAAAGCAAGCTCCTATATACTGGAATTCTTAGGAAAAGTAAATAGAATTAATCTGCAGGTCAAATCCTGAAAAATCTAAGCTTTGCTGCCTATCCATTCCTTCTGTCACAACACTTCTAAAGCTGTTCAAGTTTTAAGAAGCGTTGAACATTCTGTGTAATATTTTTGTTATTTAAAGTTTTCTGTGTTATTCATGTAATCCTTAAACCTGACATAAATATCAAGCAAATAGGAACACCTGCACCTTTAGCTCGAAGATACATCCTGCATTAAATCTCAAAATGGAATTTTTACAAAATTATGTAAACACCACATTTTTAAAAAAATAAATATCAACGTTCCAATCTTTTCATGTAGCTGACAGCAAAAATAAAAATTATTTAGTCTTCCCACTCCTGTTAGAACTGTAGGAACAAAACAACTCTCACAACATAATCAAGTCTCTCTCTGATTCATTTGCCAGGAGCAGAACTATTAAATCATGCAAACAATGGCCTAAGCTTACTTGTCTACCTTGCAGTCAAGTACTGGTTTTGGAAAGGTTACACACAGAGTCAAAGGGTAGTATAAGTGCTAAAATTGACTTTTTTATCATACTGAATAATATAGAGGATGTAATGAGACTTTCATTTCCAAACTTGAATTTTAATTGGGAATATTGAGAAAAAAGTTCTAACTTGCAAGACAAACAAAATTACAACAGGATTGCCAACTGAAGTTGATTTTACTCAGACCAAAAAATTCACTGAAAATTCATTAGTGATATTTTTTCTATTATTTTTTCTAAAAAATCAGTCAGCTTTGGTGAACAGTGACCAAGTACAATATCTTGAACCTGATGTTCTAAACATTTAAACTTTATTTATGTGTAAGTTATTGTTTTAGAACTCCTTTTCATATCACAAAGGAACAGCAAGTAATGGCTGTAAATAATACAAAGAAACATAAAACAAAACAATGTGAAAGAAAAAAATTATGTTTTTCTTGCATAACATGAATCTCAAACCAAAGCAAAGGAAAATAAAACTCAGATGTTTGCGGCAAGTAATTCTGAAATACTTATCATGTGTTGTTTTTTTCCAGGTTAATTTCCTACCCATTATTAGCTACAATCATAGAATCTTTTTAATTGGAAAATACTTTTATGATCAAGTCCAACAATTATCCTATCAGTGACAAGTATAGTTTTCGCCTGGTCTTCCCATTCTTGTTTCACCTAGTCAGTAAGTGATTTTTTTCGCACTTTAGTTTGGGATGCAGCTGGCAAGTGACAGAAAAAATTGATGGTTTTGATCTCTTACCTCTCTAAACATGTGCAGTTAAGGGACGAAACTGTCACCTTCAGAGTGGGAATTCAATCTAATGTTACTATGCATTTACGTAGTATTTAGTTCCAGGAGACACGATCTCAAAGGGTTCTCTAAAGTACCTTGTATAATGAATAAGAAATCAGGATACTAATTGTCAAGAGATCCTGATCTATTAGGAAATCATGTTCCTGAATATTGGTTTATTTTATCAGATGACTTCAATTTCCTATTTCTGCAAACCTGTTTCTTGTTTGGTTTCCTTTTGCTTGTTTATATTACTCCCCAAAACTTAACATTGAAAACTTATGAAAATGTTCTATTTACATCACTTAAGTTGTGGACTGTTGGGAGATTGGAGAAGATGACAAAATTATTCTCATTTTGTCTGAGTCATGTCTCAGAATCATATTCCATTTTCCCTTGTTTCCATTTCCTTGTAGACCATTACTTATAGAGTGAGAGAAGGATAAATCAGAGAAAGACAATCAACACTTCAAAAATTATTGTAAAACACAATATTTGTCACTCTCTGGTCACTTCCTGTAATAATACAGCAACTCTGCAATAAAAGGGAAAGCAAGTTGATTTGGCCGGTTTCACATTACTGACAAGAATATTGCTGATATACGAGCTCCATTAGGAACACTTTTTCTTTGTAGAGATTTAATTGATAGACATTAAGTTATTTATATTTTACTATACACATATTCTATCTAGAGATAATATAATTATATTGTCTATAATTGCCTATACATTGTCTATAATTATATATTAATATAATAAAATTGTATTTTATTTCTTTTGTTACAATGAAATAATAAAAAATTAACAAAAAACCCTCAACCCACAAAAGATATTGTTGATTATCACTCTTAAAGTCAGGCATGACCTGACATTTTAACTTTTTTCCACACATTTTCTACACAAAATTTTTATATGCGTGTTATAAATCTGCTATCCAAGATTCATGACCCCTAGTTTTCTGTTCCTCCTAAACCCCTCCTAAATCCATGCACCAATCCAACAGGAGTACAAAAAATAATGATTAAAAAAAATAAATTGTGACTGTAAAGCCAAATGCAAAGTTTGCATGTGTAGTTGGTAGGGTAAAGTGAAAAGTGTGTTTTATTTTGTCAGTTAGAAGAGATACAGAATTTTACAGATATATTTTGATGTGTTATAATTATAAAAATGTACGTACATTGAGTTACAGTGGAGAGCGAGACAAGTAGGTGATTTAAAAACACCTTAAAAGTACATAGAAATAAGTGAAATAGTTGTCTTATGAATGATCAGAATCAAAATGCCAAACAGTCCCTATGCCCCAGCAAAGATCTCATTCAGCCATGTCTAAAAAAAAGGTGGACTTTCTATTTATGGTGAATCATTCAGAAGTATATTATAAATTTTAAGTTACTTTGTGCCACTCCACAGCGGGTGGTTCAGAAGAGATTCCTTACTCTTGAACCTCTTGGGAATTCAAGTAAAAGACAATTTGGAAGTTGTCTGCATTTTTTGAGAATGAATATAAATGAACAGTATATTTGTGGATATAACTACAGTTGCCATCAAAAGAAAAAAATAATTAGAGTAGTACTGATCACCCAAGGCTAATTCTTGGGGCCCTCCGTATTCAAAATGTACAGATAAGCAGCTGATTTCTGAGTATTGACTAAAAATGGCTGGACCTAGTAATACAAATGTAATAAAAGCATGAAGGAGAGGAGGATGATATGGGAAGATTTGAATGGAGTAATTTTTTTTTCCTAATATATATGAATATAGGACATGTGAAATGGAACCAAAACTAAGCAAAAATAGCACATGTATTCATGTGCATTCATATTCTTGCCTATCCGCAAAATATTTGTGTAAGCACATACAAACCTATATGTACGTATTCATACATAGACATTTATATATACATGTTTAAAAGCAAAATGAAGCCAGAGACTGGTGCAGAAGAAATTAATACCATACCTGGGAGAAAAAAAACCCAACATTTTATTACTGAAAGTAAAAAGGAAATTTGTGTGGGTAACCAGAACTGGTGAAAATCTAAACAGGATTCTAAAATGTCCAAAATGATTTGTAGAAGCCAAACAGAAAGCCATTTGGGAGCTGAAGTATTTTTCTGGGTTGTCCAGGTCAACCACTTTATCATCATAGAACTATACCATGAAGGATGTATTTATAATTAAATACTGATACATTTCCTGTTTTGCAGCCACCACTGAAATTACAGAATTGAAAACTGACAGGTGTTGTCTTTGAAGGAACTTCCAATTACTAGCAGGTCCAACAAACGCATAATTGTAAAAAAACCCTAGAAGCATAAATTACATGAGTGTCAGGATAAATCATTAATTTTCCAGCTATTTTTTCTGCTTTGACACAGTTTAAGATTTTTTTTCAAGTGATGACATATCAAAATGTGAAGAAAAAAACATTAAAGATTTTTATTTAAAAAGATACTCCTCAGAAAAATGACAGGCTGTAAAATAAAATGCTATTCTAACAAAATATCAGACTGACTAAAAATACCAGAGGAACAAAACATTGTTTCATAAGGCCCTTTTTTCCATGTGGATTGTTAGAGTGGGAGAAAATCCTTGTAATTCTTTGCACTGCTCCCACACATACACCTACACATATCATCACTTGACTTTCAAACTAACAATAGAAGTGTTAGTAGAGCTATCACCATCTGCAGAATGAACTGTGCATTTTTAAGGCTGCAGCAGTCTCAGACATTAGCAGCAGCAGTCATAGAGATGGAAAGTAATACCCGCTTTCTACGGGAAGGACCACATAAGGGTCAGTTATTAGTTACGTTCCCACATTAAATCATGGATATAAGGTCCTCAAATAAATTGATAAGTTGTTGGGTTTTTTTTCCTTGCTATATTGAAAACATAAAGAAATCATCAGAGGAAATAAGGTCTTTTTCAGATTCTGTTGTTTAATATAAAAATAAAAGAGCATCCACCTAGTATTTAGTCGGAGCAATGAGATACATCACTGCAGAGCTCTTTATCCTCACACAGGTGAATTATTTTTCTTGGTATCTCAATGACCTTGGAGAAAAAGCTTACAAGGATCAATGCCACTGGAAGTTCAGTTCAGTAAAGGGTTCCTGGGTTGTGGGGTTTGGGTTTTGTTTTGTGGGGGTTTTTTTGTTTGTTTGGGGTTGGGGTTTTTTGTTTGTTTGTTTGGTTTGGGGTTTTTTGTTTGGTTTAGGGTTTTTTTTTGTCCTTTTTTCCCAATTAGGAATTCTGACCAATCTACTGTCTGCTGCCTCCCTGCACCCTCTCCTGCCCCCACCAAATGAAAATGAGTGGCACTCATTGCCTCCAAATCAGACATTGTGTGTGTCCTCTGGTTATGTTAGGGCTTGGCATGCTTGAGTTTTCTGATTCTTTGTGAAATACTTATTGCAGAAAGATGAAAGGTTTATGGTACAGACTGCAAGACTACTGGTGTGGTAACACAGGCTGCTTTTTTTTTTTTTCTTGATATATTGAAGCTATCAAGAAATCATCAGAGGAAATAAATATTGTCAAAATATTGGAGTCACGAAGAAAGAGAATGTTCAGAAGTTTGCAAAGATGATCACACGGGATTAAAAATCAAGACAGAGAGTAACAAAGATAAAATTTAGGCCACAGAATAGCAGAGTTGGATCTGAAACTCAGCTCCAGAATGGTGAAGGTGTCCAAAAGAACAACACAAGGACTGAAAAGCAGCAGCAGGTCTGAATCTTACAGCAGACAAGAGGGATGGATTCAGACCTATGTGATCTGATCTGAATTTCCATCTTCTTCCTCTGCCAGCTACTGCTTCTGTCACTCAAGATACAACTTTAAGAGATGAACTTGAGAAACGGCTGCACAATTTCCTTTCAATGACATGAGATTTTCAGTCTATTTATTTAAGAGATATTTCTGGAAGAAAAAGAAAAAGACAGCCTTTTATAACTGTGTAATTGCAAAACCATTAACCTAGAATCCTCAAAGTGGATCCAGAGAAAATCCGGGGAAATTTTGAAAAGTTTCACATACGCAATTTCCAACTTCAGAGATTAATCTTTGGGGAGGCTACAAATTGCTCCAAGTACGTTTGCTTTTGTGTAATATGGAATGTAAGGGTTCTCTGATGCAAGAAATTTGTACATAAACATTACCATAGTCACTTCTGTACTAAAGTGGTGCAAAGATCTGGATTTGATTTGGAAATTTTGCAGCAGGAAACGGCAGGACATAATTATTTGGACAGGCATATGATTTCTGGCCTAGAACAATGTATGCCTATCTGCCACTGGAACAGTAGCACAGTGTTCCCATGTACTTCATTTGCAGACTAGCAGTGCAGGATGATGGATGGGCTGTCGGGATTGCTTGAATTTAACTGAGTGAGGAAAGATATTGAAATCTTCCAATTTCTAGTCATGGTCCCTTAAACATCCTCAAGAATGTGTGCATTGGTTAGAATTTATTAGATCTGAAGCTGTTCCATGCCAACTCAAACCAAAACCTTTTTGTTTTAAGAGCATATTAAGGTGAAAAAATGTGGAGTTCAGGACCTGATGGGAGGCAGGTGAGAAGGCAGTCCAAGGACAATCAGTTTGTACTCTGCCCGTTTTCTGCAATGTGCTACTTTAAGCACTTTGAATCACTTCCCCTTCCCCTTCTTTCTTTCTTTCTTTCTTTCTTTCTTTCTCTTTCTTTCTTTCTTTCTTTCTTTCTTTCTTTCTTTCTTTCTTTCTTTCTTTCTTTCTTTCTTTCTTTCTTTCTTTCTTTCTTTCTTTCTTTCTTTCTTTCTTTCTTTCTTTCTTTCTCTCTTTCTTTCTCTCTTTCTTTCTCTCTTTCTCTCTTTCTCTCTTTCTCTCTTTCTCTCTTTCTCTCTTTCTCTCTTTCTCTCTTTCTTTCTCTCTTTCTTTCTCTCTTTCTTTCCTCTCTTTCTCTCTTCCTCTCTTTCTCTCTTCCTCTCTTTCTCTCTTTCTCTCTTTCTCTCTTTCTCTCTTTCTCTCTTTCTCTCT
>VXBZ01000890.1:187237-231648 GCA_013399135.1 Heliornis fulica
CCCTCCTTCCCTCCCAGTATTTACTGATGCATGTCAATAAAATGAAACCATATCAGTAAATAATCTGGAAATAAATTCACTACCCTTCACTACCTTGTTCAGTCCTAGTCATAGCGTAGCCATAATTTATTGGTCTCTCATCTTCAAATTACTTATTGAAAAGGGACAACTTTAAATAAATCTATCATTATATAAATGGGAATGCTGAAAAAAGTTAAAATTAAAGTCAGATGGCTATTTCTCAGTTTGAAAAATGCAACAACACCATTGCAGAAGACTGAGAATTTAATAATGGGAAGTAAGTTTAAAGAGGAGAGACATAGTATCTGTAAAGATCTGGAGATAAAAATCACTATTTAAGTAATTCAATGCGACTGAATAAGATGTCCATCAAAACTGACCAGAAGATTTATTCACAGATTAAATGACAATTAATTCATAAAACCTCATCTAGAAAGGGTTGCTCCTTTATTAGCTAGATGACATTTTATTTCAGTGACTGTAAAATGTCTCAGATATAAATAGATATACTTTTTATGGAATTGAAGTAATAGAGATATGCTGTTTAGATAGGATTTTAATTAAAAATGTTCCCTTGGATTATTTATTTTTTTTACCATAAAATTAATTTGCTTGTCAGTCTATTTACAATTTCACATGCTGAGCTACATGTAGAATTGCTGTCAGCAGCTCTTGCTTTTAATGCTGCATATTTAAACAGATTAGGTTTTTTATTCCTTGTCCAAGAGGATGCATAATCTTGTATGAAGGTTGTGTGCTTATTACAAGAGGGCTACAAATCTATATACAGTAGACCTTAATTTTCAAATGACGTCATTTTGAATGTTATCAGACTAAAATAATAAGACCAATAAGCTAGAACCAGCTCAAACAAAATCGTACTGTCTACCAGCTGATTATTCATCTCATAAACTACTTAAGAATACACAAAAAGAGAAATCTTGCTATTTGCTGGCTTTATGCTACACAATGTTGGCTCTTTACCTCCTTACAGTTTTATATTGTCGTTTACACTGCCAGGGTACAAATAGTACAAATTTCCACAAGTTTTAGCGGCCGCACACTGAGAGGAACAAAGCAAAGCTCATTATGCCTGTTATGTAACCAGATTTCCAGAAATTATTATTGTCTTCTGAAAATCAGTTTAATCTAATGCACTATGTAAGTGGAAGTTCTCACAACAAAAGAGCTTCTGCTTTCTTGCAAAAGATTCTCAGCATTTGGAAAAGCTTCTGTTGTCTTGTAATCCTGATTGTTTCCCTCCCAGAATGCTTCACCAAAGAAGAGAAAACATGACTGATTCAACTACATTAGTAACTTGGAAGGCAGGTGTCAGTATGAATGTTGCTCAGTTTTTCAAACCAGGTTAACAAAGATAATATATATATATGATTGTGATTACTATACAAAAAAAATTGCAAGCTCATAAACCCACTGTATTTGCATGGGAAAGTACACAGGTAGAACATGAATATACTAGAAATGTGATTTTTATAAACAATCTAAATGTTTTAAACAATAAATTCCTGCAAAATCTGTTTGCCATCAGTAATAAGTCACATGCCAGTGGCCTAGTATTTATTTATTTTGGTGATTAATAAATAAAACTTCTCTCAAATTTATGTACTGTATGAAAATTGACTAAATTTATTATACATGAGATATTTATTGATGCAAATAATGAAGCAGAGGGAAAGATGAGGAAATTTACTACTTATCTCACATATTGGAAGCTTGCTTTGTAATAAATAATACAATTTTGATTTTCTAAAGCAGAATATTGCTGAAAACAAATCTCTGAATGTTAAGTCAAAATTTCTTTATCAAAAACCTGAAAACTGTGATAGTTAAACTTTCTAGCCCTTCTTGAAACTTAATGTTATGTTTTCCCTCCAGTAATTCTGCCGTATGCAGATACCTAGTTTCCTGAGATTCAGTGGCAAACCATGGAAATAAATTTAGCATAGCAAATGCTTCCTTAAATTACCTGCATCTATATATAGATTGCATTTAGTAGAGAGCCTCTGAGTGTGCAATAAAGGTTGAAGTCAGTGTGGTGTGAGTAGATGTAGAGTGGTTGGGTAGCTAGAAATAAGAATATGATAACCTATGCTCCTTCGACTTTACCTTTCAATGCAAACTGAAACAGTTTAACCTTTTCTCCAAACTTAGTGCCAAGTGGTGGAATGTAGA
Organism: Heliornis fulica; assembly: GCA_013399135.1. NCBI lineage: Eukaryota > Metazoa > Chordata > Aves > Gruiformes > Heliornithidae > Heliornis > Heliornis fulica. The sequence goes on from VXBZ01000890.1 coordinate 189,452, forward strand.
CTATGTTGGACAATTAAATTAATAAGGGAATACAACATCACTGATGACATGGAGGTACCATGAGACTTTGTAAAAAGCAGGAATGACCTTTAAGACAATGTTCAAATGACTACATCTCTCTTAATGCAACCTTCTCTGGTGGATTACTAGAACACAGATATTATGAGTCTTTCAGGACAGGCAATTCATTCTCCTCAAGTTAAAACCTAAAAATAATATCTTTTTGCTTTCTCCTTTACCAAAGGAACTTCAAATACATTAGGTACCTCTTACAAGACATTGCAATTCTGAGTTATGAATATGTTTATTAGACCTGCAAACACTATTTCATTTTCAAACACAACACCAAAGACAATGTATAATATCTCTGAACTGCTGTCTAAAGATATATTTAAATATTTAAGCAACAGGAACATTTAGCTGTTGGAGCGATTCCAGAGGAGGCTCACAAAGTTGATCATGGAACTCTCCTATGAAGACAGTCTGAGAGAGTTGGGCTTGTTCAGCCTGGAGAAGAGAAGGCTCCAGGGAGACCTCACTGCAGCCTGCCAGTGCTTAAAGGGGTCCTACAGGAAAGTGGGAAAGGAACTTCTCATCAGGGAGTGTAGTGATAGGACAAGGGCAATGGCTTGAAGCTGAAAGAGGGTTGGTTTAGATTAGTTTCTTCCCTGTGATGGTGGTGAGATCCTGGCACAGAGAAGCTATGACTGCCCCCTCCCTGGCAGTGTCCAAGGCCAGGTTGGTTGGGGCTTTGAGCAACCTGGTGTGGTGGAGGGTGTCCCTGCCCATGGCAGGGGGTTGGGACTAGACGGGCTTAGAGGTCCCTTCCAACTCAAACAGGTCTGGGATCCTACAACCAAACTTAAGCAATCAATGGACTTGCAACTATATCACATAGTTTCTTCTAAATTCCTTTTTAGTTTTGTAACAAAAGCCATTTTGGAACAGCAATAAAATATTGATCAGTCAGCTTCCAGTTCAACACATGGATGAAGAGAGGCACAAAATCTTCAGGTGGGTTAGAGCTGTTTCTAATGCAACTACATTCTCCACATACTTGGCAGATCTGTAATCACCCACTCCCTTCTACAGAGCTTGTGCAAGAAAACAAATTGAAAGCAGAGGAGTACTTTTTCAATGTGTCTTTTACATATTCTGCTAGAATTATATGCAAATAAATACAATGCAATACAACTTTACAACTGCAGTAAAAGGGAGCAATGTGTTCTCTCAAAAGGTATTTCTGATTAATTAGTTACACTCTGACTGACACAAATCTGTGAAACATACATAGAGTGCAATAATTTTTATTAGAAAACAATGTGGAAAATATTTGGAATAAACTTCTTTTCTTCTTGCAGGTAGGATGCAAGAAAATGGCCAAAACAAGGTTTCCAAAAGCTAATATTTGAAAAGAAAAAATCCTATGTAACGTTCTGATTCCATCCTGTTTCGATCTGTAGATGAAGCTTCCATCTCATCCCCTCCTGAAGCCAATTTATAAATTAGCAGTTGTAAACAATTCGATTAATTTAATTAAATTGAATTAAATTTAGATAAGACAGGAGACATGCAGAGTATATGCAAAACAGTTTCCAAGTATACTCATGCACATCTGTAAGATAACCAAAAGATACTGGGGCACAGGGAACCATGAGACTTACTGGCACAAAGTAATATACTCTGTCCCAGTTTGTGGTCACATATCAGCATAAAAAGGATTCCTAATTACTCTGCAAATCCTCTGGCAGGTAGTAATTCTGTTCATAACACAGAATGTGATGGACTTGAGGAAGATACATTGGTAGCAAAATTTCAAAAATGGAGAATAAAGCAGTTAGGAAATTGGAGATGTTTTGTTTTATATAGATTATATAAGAATATATAGAATTTACAGCTGCAGAAAGACACTAACTCTATTTTTGCATCTATGCTAGCTAAAATTTTTCTCTAAACTTTTTTTCCTATCTATAACTTGAAACTTTTGAAAACTGGAGAAGATACTCTTTAGATAGAGGGTGGAAAAAATGCTGACTTCTGTTAAAATGAACAACAACAAAAGATATCAGAAAAGGGAATTTCCCTTTTAAGAAAATATTGTTTTCAGCAAAAAACTTGTTTTCTGGCTGCCTAGAAAAGCTCGGTGTAATCTTCGTACCCATAATTCAGGTGCCTGTGATCCAAGTTTGAAGCTACATAGCTCTTTGACCTTGGCTCAGTTTTACAAAGAAAAATACTGTTACAGTGTAAGTTGTGCAAGCTCAAGCCCTGCATAACAGAAAAAGAAAAGAACACAGATTTTTATTATTTCTGTGTGAGTACTTAGGTGTTCAAGGGTTCAAGAGGAAAAATAAAGACATAAAATCTATTGTGGAAAAAAAAATATAGTGTTTAAAGTCAGCAATTCAGCATCACCAAGTCTCAGCACATTTCAAAGGGAAACAGAAATGCTTTTTCAGGTGACTTCCTGTCTATCCAGGGTTCTCTAGCTATTTCACTGGGAGTAGTTCAGCATATTTATCCTTAGCTTAATACCTCATTAGCCCTACATATTTTTGTCTACTCTTAAGTTAGTTATGTTCTGCTGGGAAGTTTCGCTGTGCACCCCTGAGCAAAAGTGATCCGGTTGGTGAGCACTGCAGTGTATCTATGGCTTTACTGGTGCTCTCCTGAAGGCCCAGAATATTTGGGTAGCAATAAATGGCATGTTTTATAAAGCATCTTTTGACCAACCCAACCATGAAGCTATTGCTATGCTGAGTAATATAGGAAGCTTCTATTTACAATTGTTTTGTTTGTTCAATATTGAACTAAGAAATGAGATATAAAAGTACTCTTTGGAGGAGGTGTGGGTTTTTTATTTATTTTTTTTTTATTCCTGAGTTGTGTCAGTATTGTTATCAGATGAAATAAAATTAGCTAAGTAACTTCCAAACATTCGGCTCTAAATTCAAATGCCTGCATTCTAACTCCTAAAGTTTAGTTTGGAAATTTTCTTTAAAAATAAAAACTTTGAAAAATATATATGGGGACAAATGCATTCATCCACGGAAACATGTACAAGGTAATCTTTAACTTTCATCTCAGAATACAGAAACTCATGTTGTTCACACCAGAAGCAGTTTCTGTCTTAAAAAAAACTATATGATAATTTTATTTTCATAAATAAAAGAAAATTCCTCATGAATAAATTTCTATGCCTCATCTTCATATCTGATGCAAGTCCTCCTCTCCAGTCTTTCTATCTGCTCCTTTCTGCTGTGAGAATGCTGATACTGCCTTTACCATATTTTCAATATTGTTTATACAACTTCGAACCCTTCTGGTTTATATATCCCCTCCCCTCCTTTTTATGCCTGCTCCTGAAGACTTCTTCAGGAAGATAAATCTAACATTGCCAAAAAGAAACTGCTGATGGGCTTTATTAACAAAAATTCTCCATTTACGTTTGGGTTTTTTTGGTCATTATTGGCAACATCATTGTCCCTGATCACCCAGCAGTTAGCTCCTGTTCTGTTGGTTTGCACATACATCTCCTGGATGCTTTGAAGACAGTGAGCCTGCATGCTGGTATTTTCTTACTTCAGAGTGAATGATAACACTTGTCTGTTGCCCACATCTTAACTATTCCTTCCTGTTTTTCTTCTCTGTGTACACCTTATGTACCCATATCCCAGTCTATTCAGACATGGGTTCCATTATCTTCTTTTCTGGTGGTGCCATCACATCATTTCTTCATTTCTAATGTTTGTCTGCGTGGCCCACTAAATACTACTGTTACAATTTCTGTACTGGTGAATGCTATTACCCTGTGTCACTTGATCTTACCTCCTCAGTCCAAAGTGAATTTTGCATGAAATCCGGTTCTCACTGAGGTCTCTGCTAATTATTCTGTTCGTGCCTGACACTCAGAAATCACAATTAATAATAATTGCCAACCAGAACATCAGCGGAATATATACATGAATATATTGTACGAATATATGTATGTGTGTATAACTGCTGATTTCCTACTGGTGTGGGGAGCATCAAGTGTTTAACTAACCAACACTAAAGTACAAGATTGCATTGTCAACACAACTGTGTGTTTATACCTACTGCTATTCTATTCCCTTCCACTCTTACAACATTTCTTACCTATTGCTTCAAAAACAAATACAGTACAATCTCCACTTCTTTGTCAATCTCTGGATGCCACAAAGACAATAATAAGGAAATAAGGATGCAATTTCAGGAGGGGAATTCAGTATTTACATATGTTAACTTGGGAAACCGAAGGCTTTAACAGTATGAGTACTTCAGTCAATTTGCAAGAAAGGAAGGTATCAAACAGCTGGTGCAGAAGTAGCTATCATCATTTTCACAGAAAAAATGTAAATGTTTTGTAATGTGTACTGTGGTTTTGCAGGTGACTTGGCAATGAAGAAAAAGTAATTTTCTCCAATGAAATGCATTTTGTCTAGTTCTTGCATCTGCTGAAAGATAATCACTGTTTAATTTTATTTACTCTGACCATTTCCACTGGAGGTGATTTTTATGTATATTTATTAGCCCAAAATGCCATTTTCCCTTCTAAAAACAAGCAATAGACATTTAAATCTCAGATTTTAATCTTCTGAGTTATTGTTGTATTATCATCATTAAAGATCTACTACACAGATGGGATCATCACAGTGAGATTGTCTTTGCCCCTACACCTATTTAGTTCTGAAGGACTGGAAGAGAGCATGTTTTGAGATTGCTGCTCAGCTTTTCTCTGCTGTACTAGTGATTTCAGACAGCTGTAAGCTCTGGTTTCCCCTTAAAACATTTGTTATGTGAAGGATGGCTTCCTTTGGACAACAGAATGAAAAATTACAGCCTTCCAAAGTGATCTAACCATCTAATCCCTACATAGAAATGTCATCCATGGATCAAAGAGCATTACTAAGTAAATTACATATTGGGCCTGGACAGAAAAGGAAAACTGTACTTCTTTTTACTGTTTCAGGAAAATGTTGCGGGTTTTTTTTTTTTCTTTTTTCTTTTAACACCCCTCCTTCCCACCCCCCCTTCAAATTTCAGTGTTTTAATAAAATGGAAAAGATTTGAAGTGTATGCCTCCAGACTGTAAAAAGTTCAGTGTTTTCAATCAGTTCTTTCTGGAGAAGAAAGTGACACTGGGCCTTTACTTTCAGCCTCAAACCCTTTCTAACAAAATATTTCAGAGTATTATGAGCTTTGAAAGCTCAATATCTTAACCTCAGCACATTTTGATAAAGTCATTTAATCAAAACTTCTCCCATTGGCACCAATAACATGCTATTACTTCTACTGAGAAGAAAACCTCATTTTCTGAGATATGAGGCAACCTAAGAAAGACTTCTCTCCTGTTTCACTTAGACAAACACAAAAAGGGATTACAAGTGGATTAAATGCAGCCTCAAAAAACATCCAGATTACTACAAGATCACAAGTAGGCCAAACTACCTATACAAACATCTTTCTATTAAATACTTCAAAGTCCATAAGTTCTATATGAACAGCATTAGATTACTGAAAAACAGACCTCTACTCCTTCTTTGTAATAAAGAAATGGGGAGTGGGGGTGTTGAGCAATTAATTTTCTGAAGGATAATCAACTCTTTTAGGTGTCATTTTACAAAAGAATATTACTTTAACAATTTGGGAAGGCTAGATTTGGTACTAGAAGATTCAGGGTTGGCAACGCTTTGGTTGAAAGGATGTGAATGATGCAAGATTTATACAAAAGGATAGAATGATTTATGTTCAGCAGTATAAAGGACTTAACACTAATAATTTAAAAATAAAGACATGCCATGTTTTGGCAGCAACTACAGAAGTGCCTGTATACACAATCAGTGTGAAACATTACATTAATCTTCCAGTATATGAATTTGTTTGAATGAAGACAGAAGATAAAATAATTTCTTCCAGCACTAAACCAACACTTTTCTCCAATTTATTTTTTTCTAGGAAACTATTGCTTAATTATATGAAAGGTGGCTAAGGAACTAGAGTGAGTCTGGGGAGTGATTCCAAACTTCCTCTAATTATTAAAAAATACTAATTTCTGGTAATGGGAAAGAAAATATATGACTAGTATAATTCCATTGTGTTACTGGGAGGAGGTCACAAGTAAAACTTATGTGTAACTTCATAGAGTCACGTAAAAGATACAATTATTATTGTCTTGAATTTAGACTGTTCCATTAAGAAATCAGTTTCTTGTTTTACCTCTGACCTATTAATGAGGAAAATTACAGGTAACCAGTTAAGCTGTGTCTGTAGAACAAAACAGCTACTGCTAATGACTTGATTGATGTCCATCCAAGTTCAGAGTTTTTGCTACCACTGTCTCTAGCCTTGCTTTCATGGATATGAGCAGCAGAATTGCTCTAGTTGTGCTGCTGAAGAACATCTGACTTACTTGCAACTAGAGGAAATCCAAAAAGTGTACTCTGAGATGAATCTGTGATCCTTACTAAAATATGATGAATGGGAAAACAAAGTGGCTTGCTTCCAATAGTACATTAATACAAGATAAAACACTAATGTAGAGGCACCTATATCAATGCTTTCAACATTTTCCTCTCCTATTAAAAACCATCTGGTTTGAGAAATATTGCCTAAATTGGTAGAAATACCTTTTAAAAAACATCACCCATAAACCAAATCAATTTGTTGTAGTTATAGCCACGTGGAAGATGCACCAAATATGTCATTCTCAGTCTTCTTCCAGGGTAGAATCGCCATTTTAGAGAATTAAATATGTATTAATCCCTAACTAAGAAATATTACTTAATAAGAAATCTCATGATCTCACATCTCCTGCCATTATGGAATTAATACTCTAAGAAAGTGTCAACTAAAGAAATAAAATCCTAAAATATAAAGGATCAGAGAAAGTGTTTCTCTCTTTCATGTTAATTCCACTAGTTGGGTTTGCTTTGTTCTTTTTTTTTTTTTTTATAAATCTTCCTGCAAGTATAATAATTTTTAATACTTTTAATGCAGATTTCCAAGTTATATTTGTCATGCTGAGAAACATGTGGAATTTTTGTCTCAAAAAAAAACCCCAGACTGATAAAAATTCAGTTATGACCGTGTGATTTACTTCAAAGCATGCAGAAATCAAAGCTAGCACAATAGTTCTCCACTGATATGTTAGCCAAAGAAAACCTCAGTGTAAAGTACACACATGAAAATACCAGAAAGTAAAAAGAACTGGGGTGGGGAGAGGGGAAACTCTTTATCTCAGATGGCCAATATGTAGCATGAAGAAGGTAATTCTGCAATTAACACTGTTTCATGATAACTAGTTATATACTAGTTACATAACAGCTCATATAAATTTCCTTCATTGCAATTACTATGTACTCAATTACCCCAGATAAGACTGTGTTCCAAGTGACCAAGAGTTAAACTTCTGCATCAGCTCTGGGAGAGTGAAGTGGCTCCAGGCCCATGCACAACATATTCCTAATTCCTTAAGCAACTACAGAGTGTAAGCAAACTTGTTCAGAGAAGACGTGTGGAATAGCAGGCTTCCTGTTCATCTCTAGAACACAGACATTAGGGACAGACCCAGCAGGGTATAGATTAGTTTGTGAACTTAAGCCCCCAAGTGAAATGTCTCCTTAAAGGTTTATGTCAAATTATATCAGCAGCATCTTGGTTTCAAGATTCCTTCTGTTCAACGGGGACACTAATGAGAACATGGCTTTTTTTTTCACTGATGCAGTGGTTTGACATTATACTACTGAATCAAAAAATTAACTCCTGGTTCTTCAGTTGCTGTGTTGTTACTGTCACAGACAGTCCTCAGACCTCTTTCTGTGGACTAACAAAGATGAAGCATAGGGACGGGAGTTAAATAATTGGAAAAAGAAGAAAGTATTTTTTTAAAAATGCTAGTATTCTGCAAGATTAGAAATTTTGTGTATGGATAGCATAATACCTTTTGTAGGTACTACTGTGGATGCATTGTTATAATTATCAGATAGATATGTTTCACCTCATTCTCTATGACTACTATGAAATAAATTCTTCAGAAAAGAAAAACACCCCTCCAACCTAAGCACTCAATACACAAAATTGTGTGCATTCTTTCTTGGTTGCAGGAAAGATACATGAAGCTGATTGGATATTTTGAAACAAAAATGTTTACTTAACTGGTTTGGTTTCTCAAAAGAGAAAAAACATGTTCACAAAAACATGGCTGGATGTAACGACTTCTTGGATTTTCCTTGGTGGAATAGTATTTCTGGTCAAACCTGTAGTGCATCATCAGGAACCCAAGGCAGATTAGAGCTTAAATCATATCATAATGAGAGCTAAATTAATTTTTTTTCTCTTTCCAATTCAAAGTATTGATTTACCTTCACTAATTTTCGTGTTTTCTTCCTTGTTTGACTTTACATTGCCTCAACCTCAGGGTCTTCTGAGGTGAACCAGGTACAGGTACATCAGTAGATATTCCAGCATCTATCATGACTTGAAAATTCAAAACCCTCAAGCATACTCTATCATGACTTGAAAATTCAAAACCCTCAAGCATACTCTCTTGAGCCACCTGATTCCCCGAGAAACCTCTGTTCATGAAAAAATCAGTGCAAGCAGTCATGTTGTTTGCAAACATGCTACCACTTGCTAGTCTTCACAAAACCTCAGCTCCTGCAATATGTAGACATTTAAAAGGAGAGGATTTTTTTCCCTCATTCTAAACCCACTGCTAATCCAGACATCTTTTTCCCCCATCTTCCAAATGCACATATTTTTCCAGCTGTGGCTACAGTCCTCGCCTAATTTTCCTATTATGAGATTTTGGAGAGGAGAGCAGCACTCTGCATCAGGATTTATCATTACATTTCTTATCATGAGAACATGTGTGAGAGGGGATTATAGAACGTTGGCATGACTCAGCGTTTCACTGAAGTTTTAATCTATAAAATAACATATAACAGGATATACAGGACAATCATACTTAATGTTCAGGTACTCTGAGGAACATTTTTACTGACATCCAGTATGAGACACTTTACTTGTGTTATGCTGCATACTTCATATTCTGTTCAGTTCTTGTTTACCTGGAATTTTGTTGTAGAACATGGTGAGGAGGTGTGTAAAGAACAAGCAGCAGATACATTTGGAGCCTCTCTCTGAGAATTTCCTATGTTGCGTGCACTTTTCCTTTCCTAAACAGGCTGAACTCTCCACATAAACTTTTAATGAGGTTTTGACTCCCACTGGTGACATCTGGCTGACTCCAGGCATTGTGACACTGACTCACTTTGCAGTGAGACTCTGCCTATTTTCTTATGGCACATTTTGGGGTCTGGTTTGGTTCATCCTCGGATGGTTGGGCTCCCCTCTGGGATGAGATCATTCTCCACACTGGGATGATTTGGCTTTCTGAAATCTACTTCGTTGGTTTTGCTGGTTTTCGTTGTTCCTATCATATTGATTGAAACTATACTATTGATTGCTGATAGTAATTTATAATAGCTTGGTATAGTTGAAGACAATCATAGATATACTCACTAGTCATGATTACGTAGTAATTTTCTTGCTAAGACATGATATATTACATATGCATCTGTACAGACACATGCTGGTTTGTAATTTTCCTGTCATTAATATTACAAGAATTGAAGTGCTAAGAGATTGCAAACCATGAAATTCAGTTTTTCTGAAGTTTTATTGTGAGCATAAAGCTTAAGATAACTAAATAAAAGACAAAGTCCTCAAACTGCCCGAGAGAGCAAAGCAATTGTAGGGAGACAGCATATGAGATACAAGTTGGCCACAGTGTCAATCATGGTTTTAACTGTTTTGCAAGTCACAAAATAATGGATACTATTTTCTCAATACAGAGAGGGTTTTAAGCTTTCTTAATATTCCAAATTAAATCTCAATATGTAACTAAGGAGATATTTACTTGCATGGAAGAAAACCAGAAAAAAAAAATCCTGTTTTTTTTTTACAAACTTAAGCTGTCGGTTTTTATGTTTAAGGAGAATATCTGTACAAGTTATTTGGCAGAGAGAATATCACAAAGGGTGGTGGCTGACCTACCACTCATCAAAATCACTGGTATGTTTCTACTTTAATAATCTATTTTAGATTTCATTGTGTGACAACATGATCTCCTGTGGAAATAACTTGTGAAATAGTAGCCTTCTGGAAATACCAGTTTTAAAAATTCTATTATTCATTCTAGTGATCTGTAACACCATCATATTACTTGGTGCCATTTTGATCTCTCAGAAGTCACTTCTAGATTAGGAACAACCCAAAATGGAAACAGATTTTTCTTCTCTCCATCTTTTACATATAAGGATGAATTATCAATTTTGGAATCACTAGAGGCATAAAGTGCCCTGCTTTCTAACTTCAACACACCCTAGGCAGGAAAAAGGAATTTTTGCATGTGACCCCATACACAGCCACTTCACATGAAGTGGGCAAGATAATCAACTCCTAATAAACTTTTAAATTCTGCTTCATTCCAAAATTACTAGAGACAGCACAGTATTAATAATAATTTATCTCAGTGGGTTTGGCTTTGCAAAAAGACTTTATAAGGACAAATGAGAATTACTCCAGCAGTGAGAAACTTTAACAGGTCAGGCAATACTCTGTTATTTTGTGTTACTATAAAATATTTATTATGATATAAAAAGAGAAGTGACAAAGAGGGAGCCTGACATTTGTTTGCAAAGAACGCAAATCTTTTGGAAGAAATACACTTTGACATACAAAAAGAAAATAAATTACAACTAACCTGTTTTATGATCCATATTAAGAGGAAAACAGTTTCAGATTCACTAATTGTTCTATGACAAAGACAAAACTGTTTTAAGTGACCATGAAATTCAAAACCTTTCAGCCTGAATTCTTTAGTAATCAAAGCATGTGCTTACTATTTTGCTATTTTGTTCTTCCATTCTTGATTTTGAATTGATATTCTTTACCCCATAAAAGTGATGACAAACAATGAATGCTACAACTTTCACAAGTGAGGCCAGTGGAGAGATTTTAATTGATTCAGTCACCCACAAGGAAATATAGAGATGAGGTCTCATTGTACTAGTTTTCATAAAATATAACAGAGTTTAAAAGGCTGGAAAAGCAATAAAGCATAATAAATTGATATAAGGGTGGAAGTGTTTTTCTTTTTTAGTAAAATGCATGTGTTTTATTGCTTGTCTTTTTCTCTTCAAAGCAAGTAAATGAAGCAATATTAAATGATTCTATCAGTTATTCCAAAGAAAATGTATTCAAGTGACCCGAGTCAGGGAATAAAAGGAAATATTTCAACGTTATCTGATGGGAAATGGCTGAAGACAAAAACCAAGATGATTTTATATTTGATAAATGTTTAACTTTTACAGACAAGTTCTGCATTTCGTCTTTCTTCTCTAACTTTACCTTTTTATTCTTATCTCAGTAATAAATATGTCTTGCTTTAAATGGCTTGTTCTTCCCCTGACAATACATAACAGGACAAAAGACAAAAATAAACTGTCAGAGATGAAGAATGCTAGGGTGTTTCAAAACAGCAAACAAACAAGTTTTTCAACACACCATGCCATATGTCATTGGTTAAGCATGTAGGGTGTTCACTTTTTGAAAGTACTGCTTGAAAGTAATGCGAAGAATTTTTTGCTGAAGTCAGCATTCCTAATTAAAAATACAATAGTGAAAGACTTCGTTTAGATTATCCTCGACTTCTTTATTTGCCTCTGTTCAAAGAGCAAAGAAGAATTAGTCTGAGTTCTCCTCTTAGATCTAGTTGGGACATTATTTTTTTCTATGACTGATTCTAAAATTTTTAATTTTTTTTAGGATATTTGTCAAGAATCTGAAGGCTAAAAATGTTATAATTTTCTGCTTTAACTTCAAGGAAAAAAAAAGTTACTTTTTAATTGACAAAAAGTATTTTGTTCAAAAGCCATTTTACAAAGAAATAATTATTTTATGGATGGTTTTCTGTCAAATTTAGTTGCCATCTGTTAATATAAGTGAGATAGTCGATGTGGTAGTTAGTGCCACAGAGATACCTGGTGAGTTATGGAGCAATAGGGAACAAAGAGGAATAGTAGAGAGAAGGTGTAGACAAACAGGGTGGGGGGGAAACAGTTTATGTATTTTTGTAAGCATAAAGGTTATCCGTATTCAAAACCATTTCAGTAACCACATCAAAAGCAGGAACTGATGGAAGGAGGAGTCTATTACTTCATTATTTGGTGATTCCATAACAATAATGTGCAGCAGATGATTTAATGCACTTCACTCATTAAAGAGAAGTAACAATATATTTATTGATAAAAAATATTTAAAAATCTGATGGTAAATGCTACACTGATTTAGTAAGATTTGGTGACATGGTGCATTTGATCATTTACTGCACAGAGAACAGGGTCAGACTGAGCCTATCAGGGAGACCCTCCAATTGAGTCACGAGGTTCAGAAAGGATGCCCTTGCTTTCTAAACTCCTTTCCAGAGAGGAGTCTGTGTGCGGATGGATCCAAAACTTAGTGCCAGACTTAGTCAGTGGTTTATGTCTAAAGGATGATATGCAATCAACCCTTTATCTAGTGCAATAAGGTTTCTCTCAATGCCGAGGAGTAACCTTGAGAGACATCCCTGCTCAAGGGGAGATCCCAGCATGCAGTTCATGGGTATGCAGGAGAGCTCAAAGGGGTTTTGGGTTGTCTATTATGTACAGAGTAAAGTAATAGTCACATTTACATAGCAAACAAGTATTTGGTTGTTGGGTTGCTCACTGAGCTCTCATCTGAAGAGCAAGTGGCGTAGACCTTGGATACAGTGTTATCTTCTTCCTCGGCATTCAGCTGAGTTGAATGCAGCCATAAAGGGAAGGGAGCAGGGGGAGCATATGGTCACATAATACTAAAAATTTTTACATGTGTAAGGAAAGTATATTCCTATTATTTTGTGGGGGATGCTTGTCCTCATGTGAGGTCCAAGTTTTTCTTGGAATGAAGAAAGGCTTTAGCACACAAAATTTTTCAGAGACTGGATGCTCCCCTTCCATCTCAAATAGACAGAATTAATTCTTTTTTATGGCACTCTAATCTGTCTTGTTATTTGAATATATAATTGCAAGTCCTGTACTTCAATGAATGTGCAGCTTTTCCTTCTTTACTGTCTAAGAGCATATTCTCTTCCTATAAACAGCTGTAGGATTTTGCGATGGTTTAGTGAAGATTTACTGTGCTTCAATGGTAGCAAAAGAGACGTTGGGAAATAATTTCCATGGTCTCTTGTACATAGTGCTTTACTGCAGCAGAAGCCTCAGTCATAGAAGAGGTTTCAGGAAGAGACTTTTGGCTCTTGACTACACACGGCTGCATCTTCCAGTTCCTGAAGGCATGCACAAACTGTGCTCCAAAGCTCATCACAACAGCAAGTACTGGCACACATTGCGGTTCTATTACGATCTGAAGGAGGAACGATACTGGAACAGACAGAAAAACATGTTTTCTCTATACAAGCTGTAAAACCATAGGGGCATATTCTACATGAGGACAACTGCAGAAATGTGTCATAGGATAACAATTCCTGGCTATTTCTAAGGGAGCAATCAACAATAACAGCTAATTGCTTAACATAAGCACTACAGAAACAAAATAACCTGCTGTGCTCTCTTCTGTTTTATCTCAAATAGAAGACCAGAGAAGGTAATTATTCTAAAATAATGGGATTGTTTGAACACTACTAGCGCTACTCACATTTTTAACTATATAAGCTTACATAAACCTCAAACACAAATCAACACATATTCTTCTCATTATAAACAGGTAAAGTAACAGCTAATGCTGTTATGGTTTTTAAGTTAAATTGTGTACCAGTCTCCTAAGGTGTAGTGGCTCAAAGGGCATAAATGAATGTTGTTTGGACAGTCCGAGTTTCAGGTTAGCAGATGAAACTAAATTCTATCAGAGTTTTCAGTGGCTCATTTCATTTGGATCAACAGAACAACCACCTGCATACTCCACACCTCCTGTTTTCCTATTGTTAGTTATTATTTCAGACTAGTGTATGTCACCTAAAAATACTATTTCATTCCATTTTGGTTTTTTTTTTTTTTCATGTCATTAACATAACTTGTCATTAACAGCAAATTCTAATAGCTTCCTCACTTGCAGAAGTTTCCCATTATTCCCTCTGATGGAGACTCCATTTTTTAACCACTTTTATTAAAATAGACTTTAGTTAATTATACTGTTTCCACCCATTCATTCAAAAGGCTGCTGTTTTCTGTCATGAACTGGAGCTTTTATTAGTTTCTCAACTTCTGCTGTTGTTCATAGTGAATATTTTTAACATTATCTCCTGCTCATCTTATGTGAAGATATAAAGACCAACTAACAGTTTCCTGGAGTTGTTAGTATGGCACAAAGTGAAGTAACAGATTTGTGTAAGTGTGTAGAAGATATGTTTTCCAGAGTAAACAGGAGTCCAATTACATTGTTTGGTAAACATAACGGACATTGAATTATTTTCTATCTCCTGAAAAGTTTTGATTAAGTTTTAAGTTTACAGTTTTGATTTAACTTTATCCTTTTCAAAGGTTTTTTAATATACATTTAAAAAATAATGAGTGACACCATAACAGCAATTGTTTAAAGTAAACTTGCAATTTTATGTGCTTCATTTACAGATAATACATTTGTGTTCCACAGGAGTCATAGTGCATTTCTCTTCTTAAAACCATCCCTCCAAAGTTACACATCAAACATAATTAAAACAGAAATATGTCTTTTTCCCTGAAAAATTAAATACTATGAGCTTGTGATAGAAAGAATAGATCCAATTAAATTGATTTCTGCTAAAAACAACAGTCTATATGATCCTTTTAACTTCTGAGAAACAGGAAAACTTACTAAACCATTTTGGAGAAAGACAAGATATAGCAGCAAGAGATTTGCATTGTTAGGAGTGAATTTTGGAAAAGAAATTAGAGCGAAAGGAAGAAGGAAAGCTAGAATGAGGAATAATAAAGCAAAACCAAGTGGATAAGCTGCTATAAGTTTCCCCAAAGTGCAACAGAGTCAACAACAGCTGGGTCCAAGCTGGACCTGCTGCTGGCCAAGTCTGAGCCCATCAGCACTCTGGGAGGAAGAAGCAGCAGAGGTGAAGTGTGATGAACTGATCGCAACCCAATTCCTCAGTCCCCCTCTGCCACTCAGCAGAAAGAGGTAGACAAATCAGAAGAAAAGATGAGCCCAGGAAAAAGGGATGGGTGGGTGAAGGTGCTTTAAGATTTGGTTTTATTTCTTATTATTCTACTCTGTTCACTTGATAATAAATTAGATTTTTTTTTCCAAAGCTGATGCCATTTTGCCTGTGATGGTAATTGCTGAATGACCTCTCTCTGTCCATTTCTTGACTCTTGAGCCTTTTGATACATTTTCTCTTCCCGCTCAGTTGAAGAAGGGGAGTAATAGAATGGTTTTGGTGGGCATCTGACCTCCAACCAAGTTCACATGCCCACCACAATGCCTTACTATAAAAAGAAATTAAGTTATAAAGACTGTTTAAATAGTAAAATACATAGTCACATAAAAAAGAGGAAAAAAAATCCCTTTTCCCCCTTGTATCAATTTATTAACTGAAAAATAAATAAATAAAAAAAACTAGGGCATTAACATTTTTAATATTAAACCCCCTTTCTTATAAAACTCCAACTGATGATACTGTTTAGTGTAAATATTCTAGAAAAAATATGCTAAAATAGCTGTATGAATTTTAATAGTATAAAGTTGATACAAAGATTGTTTTGATACAAATACTTGTGCAATGTCCATACAGATTTTATTGAGCTAATTCTGTACTACTGGCACAGATTTTAAGTGAAGATGGATGTTGCTAGCCTCAATGAAATCCCTGCCAATAAATTATTATTTCTTTAAGAAGCTGCAATTAACATTTATGGCATTAATGTGTGAGAAACATCCATGGATAAAACAATTTATAGAGCAGTCAAGATGAAGGCCAGCTTTGTATTCAGAGAAAAATAATATTAAAAACTTGGTCTTCTGAAGTTCAGCTACATAGTTTTTCACTTGAGACCTTTAGTAATCGAACCACTTGCTGTAGATGGCAATCATTAGTTCAAACTGTGTTGTACGTGTATGGGGAAATAAACACCTTTGTGGGAAAAGCTTCAGAATGGCAAAAACATGCTGCTTAAACCAGATCTATATAATTTTATTGGCTCACTTTAGGCAGCACAATGGAAAATGTACATTTATTTCAACACAAGATGGATAAAATTAGACCATTTTATACTAGTAACAAATCTGGTTAAATGAGTCAAAAGGAGGTATTAAAAATTACATCATCTATTAAACCACAGAATCTTCCATTTTGGAGCATTTAATTAAAATGTTGGTAAGTATGTCCTATTTCCAGTACATTTAAATAATTTTACCATATCATGTTATTATTTCAGAAGATTGTTTCATCAGAACCCATTTTAGTTCTGCTGATACATATATTGTCTATTATAATTACATCACATGTTAACTACATGCATAAGGAAAAAAAGCACTAAAACTAACATGATGAAAGAAAAAAAAATCAGACTTTATCATACTTGAAAATATATTGGAAACACACAGAAAAAGCGTACAAATACAGAAAACCATGTTCTAAATAAATGGTGAATATTGTATTGCAATTAACTCTGCCAGTTATGGGAAACACCTCTATAAAAAGAATGTGTTTGTTGGGTTGTTTTTTTTTTTTTTTTCAAAAATAATATATGTATGGCATCTGGTAGTACAAAGGACTGAAGAAATATATATAGAACAGGCTGTTCAGATATTATGGCAGTGTGGGTAAGTGGAATTTCTTATTCATAGCTTGTGAAACTGCCAACTTTTAGCAAACTTCACTGCTGAATATCACAGATTATGACATTAAGATATCTTGTGACCTTGTTCATATGCTCCCCAAAGCTGTCTCCTTGTGCTGGAGCACTCAGTCATGTCCACATTACAAGAGGCTTTCCCACTGCCCTAGTTAAAAACAACAACAGTAACAAAACGGGATGTGTGGAAAATGTGTCATCGCTGAGCTCGAGATTTACTTCACAGAAGCTTGTGGCGGTGCTAAAGAGTCTGTCTTGCACCCCCTCTTCTTGTTCATTTATGACTTTGGTTCTGACATGCAGCCCACCAAAAAGGACCCCCTACAACAGTGTCCTTGAAAAACCTCACAAGGTTGAGAAAATATGAAGGAGGAAGAAGGGAGCTCCAGAGAAAAAATTCCTAAACCTAGCAAACAGGAGCTTCCAACTCTCTTTTTGCCATGCTTATTGTGTTCTTGTTCCCCTGGCTGTGGTTAGTATTGCCATCACACAAAGCAATGCTTTGCTATTCTTCAATCTTTTAGTAGTACCTTTGCCAAGCTGCTGGATGCTGTGTCACCCAGCCTAGACCTGACACTTCTTTATGAATCAGGCCATGAACCAAAGCATCTACTTGCTTTTGACCAAGGTGAGATGAGCAACAGTCTACAACTAATTTCAGAATATAGAAGGTCATGTGAGGTCAGGTGTCAGAGCTGGAACAGGCTCAGGAACAGCAGCATGCCTTCTTCTGGTACCTTATTGCAGCCTTGGAAAGTGTGATAGGTGCCCAGTGAAATCCAGACACACTAGATATTTACAAGTTTGTAAGACAATGACTTAGCCTCAGTAAATCCCCTTTAAATCCACCAATATATTATATGTAGTAGCAGGCCTGTAATTATTTTGATTTTAAATGTTTTTATAGGTTATATTCTGCTGAACTCCAGTATTTTGTCAGTCACTATAGGCCATTTGTCTTTCTAGTGCTGGCTGGAATGTCTTCGGGATTGACAGTTATTTCAAAAGTATAAGGTTTATGTTTGAGGACAATATTTGACAGAATAGCATCAAAATCAGGGAGTAGAAGGTGCCCAATTATTTGCACCAATGGCAACAATGCTTTGTCCTACCACCTTGCATTACTTAGCCTTACTATCCCCACAAGTAATTCCTGTGGATCCTTAATTACTGAAACTGAACTAATAATTGGTGACATAAAAGTTAGTTGCAGATTCCCAGAGTTAGGAGCTGCCAAATCTGGTAGCCTGACAGGGGTGAGGCTACTGTGGATCCATAAAGCCACATGTGACTGGGTTTCCTCCAGCTGCCTGTGGGCCTCTGTGTACAGGGATCAGAGCCAGGAGAACGTTTTTTTATTAACATAAATACATATAACCAGAACAGATGTCAACAGGATCACTGCAGAAAGCTATGTTTTCACAAGGACCCGTGAGCAATCCCAAAATAAAGTTGTTTGTGAGGTTACAGTGACTCCTATGAAGGGACAGCTATATCTGACACTCACCACATACACACTATAAAGTCCATAGTGCAAGTATTTTTCACATCTGTGTGTTCATTACATTCCACAGCTCTCCATGAACCTTGTCTCTCAAATCCTCCTTCCCCTTAGTCTTTCTTTATCTCTCCCTTCTTCATTTCAGATAAAAAGTTTTCTCTTTCCATCATATTAAGGCAAATATCCCAACCAGAGTGTCTGGGACATTCAGTTCCCAGAATAATTTTCTTGCATCTTGAGTAGAGCTTCTTTACAGAGTACTTCAGCACAAACGACATACTTGGCTTTTCAATTTTCTCCAACCATCTTCATACGTAGCCAGTGAGCCTACCCATCTTCCACACACTGCAGGTTCAGGTTCTGGTCTGGGTAAGAAAAGGGAAAGTTGTGCCACTGCACCACCTAGTATTACTCTGGTAGTATCTGGTGCTTATATTTTCCAAGACATTTCCCCTTAGTACTCCTTACCTCTATTACTTTCTGGATTTTTTATTATGTGTCTCACTGGCTGGCCATGCTCAGCATCTCAGGACTATGATTTCCATATTGTCCATGAAGGAACATGGAAAGAAAAAAAAAAAAGATAATTCTGAATTGAGAGGATAAAAACAAGGTATTGCTCTCAGGTATCCTACGGAGTTCCCAAACCAGTGTGTGCTCTTCTCCTGGTCTCTCACTACAGGGTCAACAGCTCTATTGAGTTTGCTCAGGCAAACAATTTTGGGAAATATATGTGCCTCCTTTTAGTCAGAATTTCAATTATTGACCAAACTCTCACTAAAACAGTCTGTGAATCACAGAATCACAGAATTGTAGGAGTTGCGAGGGACCTCGAGAGATCATCAAGTCCAACCCCCCTGCCAAAGCAGCTTCCCTAGAGCAGGTCACACAGGTAGGTGTCCAGATGGGTATTGGATATCTCCAGAGAAGGAGACTCCACAACCCCCACAGCTCACTCAGCTTTTCCTCACAGGGGAGATGCTCCAGGCTCTTAATCATCTTTGTGGCCTCCGCTGGACTCTCTCCAGGAGATCCCTGTCTGTTTTGTACCGGGGAACCCAGAACTGGACACAGGACTCCAGGTGAGGCCTGACCAGGGCAGAGTAGAGGGGGAGGATCACCTCCTTTGACCTGCTGGCCACACTCCTCTTAACGCACCTCAGGATCCCATTGGCCTTCTTGGCCACCAGGGTACACTGCTGGCTCATGGCCAACCTGTCATCCAGCAGGACTCCCCCCTGGTCCCTGTCTGCAGAGCTCCTCTCCAGCAGGTCATCCCCCAGCCTGTACTGATACCTGTGGTTGTTCCTTCCCAGGTGCAAGACCCTACACTTGCTGTTATTGAACCTCATCTGGTTCCTCACTGCCCAGGTCTCCAGACTGTCCAGGTCTCGCTGAATGGCAGCACAGCATTTCTGCATGTCCACCACTCCTCCCAGCTTTGTATCATGGGGAACCTGTTGAAGGTGGACACTATTCTCTCATCAAGGTTCATTGATGAAGATGTTAAAAAAGACTGGACCCAACACCAACCCCTGGGGAACACTGCTGGTCTTCAGCCAGACTCTGCTCCACTGATCGCCACCCTCTGGGCCAGGCCCATCAGCCAGTTCTCCACCCACCTCACCGTCCACTCATCTATCCCACACTTTCTCAGCTTTGTTATCGGGATATCATGGTAGACAGAATCAAAAGCCTTGATGAAGTTAAGATAGATGGCATCCACTGCTCTCCCTCCACCTACCCAGCCAGAGGGGACATCGTAGAAGGCTGCAAGGTTGGTCAAGCATGATTTCCCCTGATGAATCCATGCTGACTACTCCTCATAACCTTTCCTTCTTCCAGTTGCTTGGAGATGGCATCGAGAATCTTTCATGGCATTCCATCACCTTTCCAGCAACAAAGGTGAAGCTACTTCCTGTAAAGTCACAGGATGCACAGGCGCTTCAGTATCTTGGGTTGAACTGTCAAGGAAGGGTGTGGAAGAACATATGCTGACAGACTTGGACATTTCACATAATATACAGAATGTCCATCATTCAGCCTATATGTGAGAGCTTTGGTAGGTTATCTCTGATGGTGATAGTGATGGGAAAACTCGGAAATCAGTTCAGTATGGATGGTTTGTTCTTGAGGCAATAGGTAGCAAGGTAGACAAATATATAGCAGGTAGACAAATGTATAGCTCTTTTAAGAACAGTTCTTGCTTAGTTAAGGAACATATATCCACATACAGAAGATTTAAACAGCTGCCTGGTTTGAGAAATTGTTATAATTTCAGCATATTTATTTAAAAAAAAATCCATTATTATTGCATTTTTTTAAATAAAAGACTTGGTTTACATAGAAGAGTTCTAGCCTAAGTTAGTTCTTGATTAAAATGGCCCTGTTTCCAATGACCAAATGGTACCTTTTGGAGTCTTTAAATCTTGGTATAATTGTGGTTTATATTTATTTGTGATTTAGTGTGGAATAAGGGATTTTATTTTTTTTTTTTATCAACCAAGTCATAGGAAAACCCTGAAAGATTTGTGTGACTGTAAGCTGGTGGAGGGGGACCAGAAACACTGGGAATGCTTTAGCAGCAAAATCTGCTGGTGCTTGGGGGACATTGATACTCCCAAAATTTCTTAGGTCTTGAAATAAGATCTGCACATGAATGATATGGCTAATAAAGCTCATGTTTGGCTTCCTCTACAATTTTGGTTTAACCTAATTAAAAATATGCCAATCGATGTCTTTGATTGACCAGCATCTGTGATCCACAGTTAACACAGAACTCTTCAGCTATGAAACAAGGTGACAACCAGCAGGTGCAAGACCAGTTGAATTGCAACACCTTGTCAGTTTTCAACCTTACATTGGCATCAGCAGTCTTCAGACTTGTGATCTGGATTAGCCTTAGTACATGTTGTCTCCTGCTGCATGTCATGGCTCCACATAGACAGGGAACAGGTGGGTACTGGGGTTTGTTTATTTTTTTCCTTAGGAGTGCTGTACTGAAGTGGATAATGTCTGAACAGGGCTGAAAAGTTTAAGAAGTTCAGGATCAAGAATTCTGCAAGAAAGAGCGGATTCAGACATGCACTCACAAGTCACCATTCTATTCAATTCAATAAGCTAAAAGCAAATAGCATCAAAGTAATTAGAAAAAAAAGCAAACTGAAGAACTGTGGGGAGACAGGCATGTGTTTGTTAGCTTTAAGTTACAAACTAATACCAAACAAGGCCTGTCATTTTAAATTTTGGTTTCACTCAATGAAAAATATTCTGTAACAGTATCTGCAAAGAAGCCAGGGGTCTGCAAGGGTCCCATAAAGGCAAATCCCACCAATAGGATCTGTTACCATGTCACAAACGTAACTCCTTGGGTGGTGTTTTGTTGTTTAAATACAGTTCAAGTGGGTTTCTGGGAGCTGTGAAGTATCAGTAGCTGATGTTTGTGATATAGGAGACTTACAAGAGACTTGCTTCTTTTTAGAAAAGTAGATGAAGATCAGCTGGGATTCCATAGGACAACTAAAATGTCACAGGGTGCCTTTAGTTAGGCAACTGAATCCAATCGCCTCGCTAACAGAAAGTGATAGTATCAAGAAACTGAGAAAAGCATCTACTCTTGCTGTATGATGAAGTGTATTTGTGGTCACTCTAGAAAGACACAATGAGCAACATCATAGCTACACTGAAGGGAAAGAGGAAAAAAAAAGACACTTTTTTTCTCTTTTACATAAAAATATCTTAGTTCTTTGCTGAACAGCCTAATTTAGATTTTAAAAAGAAAAAAAAAAGATTGCTGTCTCTGGGAAGCCATAAGTCATGCCAAGCTTTGAAAAAACATTTTCATAAGCTGAATTAGTGTAGATGTGTTACTATTTTGAGATTGTAGTTACATGAAAGTTGTTAAGTACAAAGCTTAACTGAAGAGGGAAATTGTGATAAAATTTCTTGGAAGTAGCAGTTATTTTGGAAACTTGAAAACTTGGGGGAGGTTCCATACAGAGGCAGTGGAAACATCTCAGTGAAGATTTTTCTCTGGGTCTGTGCTGGGTTTTGGGGTAACCAGCGCAATTTCCTACAGTTCTCTACAATGTATCCTCTAGCACTGATAAAGGTGGTTGAACACTGACGCCTGTCCCCAGAAATCCTGGAGCCCAGCCTGGATAATTACAACAGCTATAGCTGTGACTATGCAGACATGTGTCATGAGGAAGGATCTGAATGAGGATTCTGCAGAGAAACCTGGCAATCAGATACTACATGTGCAAGTTCTATATTAAGGATACAGTATTATGATTTTTGACCCAGCTGGCAGCTAAGCCCCATGCAGCTGCTTGCTCACTCCCTCCTTGGCAGAATTGGGAGAGATCGGAAGAATGAAAGTGAGAAACCACGTGGGTTGAGATAAATCAAGGAAAAGTCACACATGCAAGGAATGCAAAACAAAGAATTCATTCACTACTTCCCATGGGCAGGCAGGTGTTCAGCCATCCCCAGGAAAGCAGGGATCCATCATGTATAATGGTGATTTGGGAACTAAAAATGACATTAGGCTAAATGTCCCCTCTTCTTTCTTCTTTCCACAGCCTTCTATGCTGAATATGACATCATATGGATAGAACATCCCTATGGTTAGTTGGGGTCAGTTGTCCTAGCTGTGTTCCCTCCCAACCCCTTGTGCACTTCCAGACATACTGTGGTGGGGTGGTGCAAGAAGCAGCGTAAGCTTCTCTGTGAAGTGCTCATTGCTAACCAGAACATCTCTACATCATCAGCACTGTTTTCAGCATCAATCCAAAGTACAGTCCCATACTGCTACTATGAAGAATATTAACTCTATCCCAGCAAAAACAGCACACACCACCTACAATGAAGGGTATTGTAACTCCGAAGATGTCCTTTGACAAGGTCCAAAGAGCTACAGATCTCTCACTTGAGTCAAAGAAACTGATATAGGAATGTTTCCTGTCTGTATACTGTCACCATGTTTAGTTGTTACTGGCAGATAGAGCAGGCAGGAGTGTGTCTGGCAGGACACATACTCAAGATCACTGAAGGACCTTCTCATTTAGATTTGAGCTATCTGGAGCGTGAAAACTAAGTGCTGACAGAGCAAAGACAGCAAAAATATTGCATAGAACTCTGTGGACATTCTGGAAGTCATTTATCAAACCTAAAGTCTTGTTTCTCAAATACTATACAATGATAATATTTTGAGTTACAAAAAATCCCAGATCTATTCTGACTCTATTACTGTAGTTGAGAGATTCCGATACAAGACATTTAGAAATCAATATATGTATTAGGCTTGGTGTAACATCTAAAATGTACTAGATACTGTTTTTATGATTGATTTTACTAAACTTAACTGTCAAGAAAGTTAAAAGATCTGACCACAGTGACATTCAGGTTGAATGTCAACTTCTTCAGGTTGAACAGCCCCAGCTCTTTACACCTTTCCTCACAAGGGAGATACTTCAGTCCCACCATATATCTCTTGTTCTAAGGAGACCAGAACATTAAGTTGTGGCCTCACCAATGCTGAGCAGAGAGCAAGAATCACCTCCTCCATCTGCTAGCAATATTTTATCTAATACAACTGAGGATAACATTAAAATTAGAAGGGCATGCCTGTGGTTTGTAGTCAACCTGCTACATCTCGTGCAAAGCTGCTTTCCAGCAAGATGACCTTCAGCACACACTGTAACATGTTTCTTTTTTTTTTTTTTTCCCCAGACTCTGCATTTTCCCTGTTGAAAAGCATGAGGTTCCCAACAGTCCTTTTTTCCAGCCTCCTGTGATCCTTCTGGATAGCAGCACAACCCTCTGATGTACCAGCCACTTCTTCCAGTTTAGTGTCAGCAGGAAACCTGCGGGAGGTATGCTCTGTCCTGCCATCCAGATTACTAAGGAAGATGTTGAACAGGATTGGATTCAGTATTGATTTCTGGTCTACACTGCTGATTACTGGCCTCTAACTAGACTGAGCCACTTAACAGCACCTGTTGGGCCAAGCCATTCTTCTACAAGTCACCTCAATGTCTTCTTGTCCAGCCTGTCCATCAACAGGTTTTCCAGAGGACTTTCAGCAGTCTTTCCACAGCACCCAGGTACCAGGGACTTGAAAGCAGCAAACTTCTTTAGACCTTTAGGTCAGCTTGGCAGATGGGTTCTTCTGTCACTTGTAGCAGGCTGTCACACATTACTGTTACTTGCCACTTCCTTATGGAAGCTTTGCATGGGTCACAGTCAGCTGGCCCAGGTCTTCCTCAGCTTTGAGGGCAGTGAACCTGTTCTGTGGTGACAAATAACTTATTTTTGTGTTGTTTTTATTATTTTATTTTCCCAAGTTACAGAGATAGAAGTATTATCTGAGTAGTATAACTCCTCACTGCATCCTGTTACACGTTGGCATGCATAGTTTGACAGACGAAGTAAGTTCCTTTTGTTGCTTTGTGCTCCTGGCCGTTGGCATGGCTGGTGATAAGACAATTAGCTTCTGATGGAACCAGACAGATCTATTACTCAGAAAAAATGCCTTATTTCCTGTGCTTGTGTGCATAGTCCTATTCCTATAGATCTACAAAATGCTTCTCTATACCCTGGAGAATACATTATAAGTAGTTTTGCTTAAGACTACTTAGCACTATGTAAGCACTATGGTTTTAATGTGGGGGTCTGGCAACTGTTTCAGCAGTTGTAAAGTACTTGAATATTCCTGAACATGACTAGAATGTTCAGGTTTAGATGGAATCTCCCATTTTAGTCAGTGACCTGTGGGTGAATGGCAGAATATAATGTGCAAGTAGTGGCTGGTATCAATGTTTGGGAGTGCAATGGATTTACTTCTAGTTTGTACATATAATTTTTGATCATCAAATAAATTGGCAAGAAATACTGTAGCTTGTAGCTAAACTGAAGTATACCTGAGGTATAGTCTCTAAGAATTACTTTCGTTGGAGGCTTTACTTTCAGTTTCCACATGAATTCCTCATTATCCTCTTTTGGAAGGGTTTTGTCATTTGTTATTGTTACTTGTGGACTTGCTATATGTGACTCCTGATCCTCCATTAAATTTGTCTCTTAAATTGCACATTTCCAGGTTTTTGATCATGAAGGACATAAAACCATCCATCCCCTCTTTTTGCTTTTATTTCCCCTGCACATTATGTTTTTCCCACATCTTTTAGTTTTCCTAATTCTCAGGGGTTTTCTGCTACTTTCATCTTTCTGATTCAGACCTTTGCTTGTGCTCTGAAAAACATTTTGCTTCCAGCCTTGGAACAATCTCCTTTCTGATGAAGAAATAGCTCACAAATAATTTTTCTTCACACACATGAATAGTTATACAGCATGTTCTCTTCTTTTGATGTGTCCTTTCTATTTTAGATTAAGGTGCTAAAGATTCAATCTACATATCATGGAAATGTATGGCATGAGTAATAAATCAATCATACAAATAATCATCTCTGTACTTTGTAAGCTTTAGAATACTATATTCAGTGAATCAATTTAAGTGAATAATTTGCTATATTTTCAATAGATGTAGAATGTGTTATTAAAACCCTAATGGATTTATTGCTTTAGTAACATTTATAATGGCTGAAGGAACTTTTTGTCTTTCATAGCCATACAGTGTATCACACAACTAAAAAGAGTAAAAATTAAGTATAAATGCCCTTCTCAAAAAATATATGTATATTTGGTTGTTTTGTTTGGTTTGTGCTCAGACCTTCAGATATAATGATGAAAAAAATGTTTGAAACACATTTAGCCAAAAAGAACAGAAAATAATTGTTGTCTCTTTATATAATGTTTGTTTTGTTTTTTTTTTTTTTATGTGACAAATAAGAAATAGGAGAATTTATGTAAAATCCCTGCTAAAATAAAATTTGTTGGAAAGGTTAGATTTTCTTCCTGCATCTGATTCAATAAGTATAGTTTTGAATCAGTGGTAGTATCTGAAGCAGGAGGATTTTATTTTGTATATCTGAATCAAACCCAGATATTGAGTGAAACATAGAGTTAGAAAACAGTTTTTCTTATAATAACTAAACTGACATTAAACATTATCTGAGGAAAGCATTGTGAAAAAAAATATGAATTTTTTCTATTATTGGAAGAAAAGTGTTGGATTCATGATTTTTGCACTGAATTCTATCCTCGGTATTTTTACAAATGAATGATGTGTTCAGTCAGACTTAACAAAAAATAAATCACAATTATAAAACAGATTTACTCTATATTATTTTTGTTCTCTTTCAAGAATATACCATAAGTTACTTTAAAAAAATATTCAAATTCCAAAACATTCCTAATATTTTAAATTGAAATTTCAGCTTTTTGAGCATTCACTGAAATGTTCTTTTTTGGAAAAAACAATCTTGCTCTTGTTTATGATATAAATCCCAGAAGATAATGCTTTTTACTGAACTTCTGTTATTGGAAAAAGAAAAAGATGAAAAAAAAACCCAGAGGGTTTTAGTGTTATTTCTCTGTTGTATCCCTATATCTAAATTTCTCTTTCTTAAGTCAGCTTTGGTGGTGGCCTAGAAACACATCTTTACATATCTCAGAGGTCTGTCTAATCTACCATTGCTTATTTTGTCCTGACATTTATGCAGCAATATCTACTTGGAGTTAATATAGTTAGGTAAGTCTGGGCAATATTCCAAAAGGAACCATTTTTCTTTATGATGAGGCAATTCCGACTCAACGTGATTCCAGAAATATCCATCCTTGGCTGCATGTCATATTTATGATTCTTCAGTGTTATTTTATTTTTATGAGTTCCACCAGTATTTGTAACAACAGTTACAACCTATTTATTTCAGTGAAGAGCATCAAGGCATTTGTGAGGCCTTCTGTATTGTCAGAGTTTGGGAAATAAATCAATACTAGGAAGTGATTTTTTTTTTTTTCCAGAATATATTTTTTATACTCTATTCTGACAGAAGCCCCTTCTAAACCAAATGAGCACTTACCCAAGGAAAACACACTTTAATTCTGTATACTTTGGAATATTTGGCATTCCCAGAGTTTAACAGAGCTCGTTCCCTTTCACCGTGATCACACGCCACACCTATCAGCCACTAAGAAATAACAAAGCTTTATGGGACATGTGACAGAAAGACCAGGTTTCTAGGCCTCAATCCTAGACCAGAGCAAAAGTAAAGTGTGGTATCTGTAGTAGTACTATCATTCAGAGATGTTACAACTCAATTTCAATCCAGGGAGATACTTGGATAGAGAGCACTGCATGCATCTCAGCACCTATACAGAAAGTCATGCTTTCGGTTATGCATGGGTTAAAAATAAAGAAAACATAAACGAAGAGAGAAGCAGGAATGTGTTACCGAAGGATGAACAAAACCAGGGAGCCTCATCAGCTCCAATACTGATTCTTTTGCAGTGGCCCATGTCATGTCATTGAATTTCATCATCAGCATTACTTTAGGCATACAAGGTGGTAGTCATGCTTAACTACCCATACCATAAGAATAATGAAGATTCACTAGTTCATACTTGTAGCATTTGAAGATATGAATTTTAAATAAATTCTAATTAAATACTGACAGCCTGGTTGTATTATAACTCTAATATTAATCTAGCTAAAAGAAATATCAGTGCATTTAGTGCTCCCTAAAAGTGTCTGCTTTTAAACAGATAAGCATGCCTTTAAACTGATACGCATGTAGCTGGAACACAGAAATTTCTTGATAGTGTACCCTGCACTCCAAGTAGTATCTTCTCAAATATTTGCAGACTGAGTCATGTTTCAATTTCTGATTATAAACTATTGTTCTCTAATCAGTCAGCATAGTACCTCTGGATGTTTACTGGCACCTGTCCAACACAACTCTGACTCTCACATGACACCATACTGAAGATTTTAGTAAAAAACTCAAATTTTCAGAGGTTTAAGACTCAGGCGTGCATTTTGATTTTCAAAGGACTTATTTGGATATTATTGAAAGTTGTGAGATCATAGATGTCCATTTAGTTTATTATTTTTATTAGATCTGTACTTATTAAGTAGTTGACATACTGTTTACAGTTTGGAGAAAAAGTAAATGTACATGATAACTATTCCATTTCATTTTAAGCATTAGTCAAAGTGTTTGCTATCTTCATAAAATTGACACATGCATAGCATATCCACTACACTCAGAGATAATGACTATTTTGTTGCATAAAATCTTATTTTTGTTGTTGGTATAGCAATTAAGTTTCTATAGAAATTAATTTCTATAAAATGCTATTTTTACTGCTACTCTTATGTGTTAAAATTGTATGAAACACACAGAATGTCCACTGCAAGAACCCACTTTGGCTGATTGGGTCTTACGTGGGTACCTGTTTAAAGCAGATACACCTTACTATAGATGAGAATACATGATAGGTAGCGGCAGAAACGATATGTAACCTGTTATATATTATGAATATAATTTTCAATTGAGTACTCTGCATTTTTTTTAAATTAATATTCCCAAGTTTACAAACAACACAGCAATCATCCGAAATTTTCTTCGAGAGCATCCTTTTGATTGGTAGGCAAAGTCAAGTCTTCTTTCCTGGGTTTAGATTTTCTAAAATAATTGGAGTAGTATTAGAAGACCACTAAAATGAAAGATAATTTTTCTTTAATAATGAAAGTAAATGTAGAAATTAAACATGTATGGTATGTGAGCTATTGATTATTTTATAGAAAATATTTATATACGTATTTATGTATGCACTTTTCAGGACTCAGTAATAAGTAATCATTTTGCTTCAGGAACTGGCTAGATTATGTCATTTGTATAATGCTTTCAAAATGAAAACCAAGTCATTGTTATAACTGTGATTGCTCACATAGAGTTAAAAAAATGGTACCTGAAACACAGTGTGCTTCGATCAAGATCTGTGGGCTGACTCTCAGATTACCTTTGGGCTGGCCTCATTATACTGGCATTGTCTGGCAGTTTTGTCTCTAAACTGAATGTGGTTGCCATCATCAGCCTGCTCACAGGGATAGCTTTAACCTGCAAGGTTGATACTTGCCTTTCAAGGTGCAAAATGTCATCCTAAGCATCAACATCGATACGCAAATCAGTTTCAGAATCAATAATCATGCAAATGTATTAAGACACACTATGCAGCTTCTCTTTTTGGCTGAAGTCTCTACTTCAGGTATAATCATAGAGATATTTACTTCCAAATAGGAAAAAAATCCATACCATACAAAAAAAATCAACAATCAAGCATTCATACTGATTTGAAACTGTAGTTTAAAGTGAGTAAATTGTATCTCAGCAGCATATATTTATTAAATACACTGACAGCAAACACGAGTGGGATTTCAGATTTTATTACTGTTTGTTGGTGGGATCATTGGTGTGCACAGGAATAATTATTTAATATTGGAAGTATGAATACAGACCCAATGTATTGATATCTAAAGAGGTAACTGAAAGTATTTCTTAAAGGCCTTATATTCTTAGCAGTTTTCTTCTGAGATTTGGGATGCTGTTCCTCTGGGGTTAGCCTTATGTCATTTTTAACAGCTGTAATTGCTTAATTAGCTGCTCCAATGCAAAGACAAAATTTGTATCACTATTCACTATTAATTTTCCTGTTAGTATAAAATATCTTATTTTGGAATATTTTACACTGGATTCCCAGAACTGCCATAAACAGGTATACCTGCATGGTCTTTTTCTTTATGGAAGGGCTAAACATTTTTTTTAGCTCTTTAGTGACATCAGTCTCATTTGCCATTAATTTGGGCACATTATCCTTAATGCTTATATATCAGTACAGTGAGCCTTTAGCCTATTTCACATTTAAGCGACACATAGATGTTCTAACTCATACTTTCTTATTTTGTGTGCCCATGAATATAATGGATTTAATGGAGTTGCAGCATCTGTTTTTCTATTGCAATCTTGTTACTCAATGCTACAGAGATAATGAAGAAAGTCAGAAGTAAAGCCACTTCCCTGAAGTCACAGAATGAATCAACCCAGTGGATGTTGTCCAATAAATCCAGTCCAATAAAGGACTAGCAGTCTAGAGGCAAAATATCAAAGCAAAAGCCTTCCTACTGTCTTATTTCAAAATGTAGTTTCATTAATTTTATACATCGCAGTTTCATTAGCTTCATTAACTTTTATACATCATATATGAAGGAATCAGGGAATTATTACATCTGTTTTGTAACAATTGTAACATTGTTTGAATTTTTTTCAGTATGGATTTTCAATTGATATTATTCTTGAATTTGAAAATAAATACTCTGGTGATTAAGACAAGACAGTAACCTCTTAGACACCAGAATTTAATTTAAAAGATGCATCCTTGTGTCTTCATAAAATTTTTATGAGCATCTCTTTTCTGATCTCTAAAACTGTCCACTTAGCTTTGTATCTCTTCAGTACAGACTTCAAGTGGCCTTCAACAGGTTTTATAGAAAAAAAAGACAAATATTTTGCTGTATATTACTAAGAACACTTAATCAAATTTGAATTTATTGGCATATAATACATTTCTAAGGGGTAAAAAAAAAAGACAAGACAGAACACTGTAGATAATCTTAACTAAAAACCCTGCTTTCCAAATGAAAGGTGAGGTCTATCAGCTGATAAAATTATTGGTTTAGATTTAAAATACATTGGAAATGAAAAATGCTGTATAGGTTTCTCTCTGCATTGGATTCATACATCTAACAGATCATTTCTAGACTCAGGTACTTCACCTCAATTAACTAATGACATTATAGTGGTCATCAATCACATTATTTATCAATTTCTTTACATGTGAATATTTGAAGAATTTTCCAAACACTACTCCTGTTCCCAAGGAAAAGAAAATAAAGGCCAGACCCAGACTATTTAAATACTACCCCTAATAGTGGACTTACATATTTTAGCCTCTTTTTCATATGACTGTATGCATTATTTTTCCTATGTGAATATATATTAGCATTCATATAGTCTCACAGTCTTAATTTATGCATGTTTCAGAAGAAAAGAAAGAATATCCTTAAAGAAAGTATTTTATTTTATTAATTGATGGTTTTAATTCTACTCAGATATCAAACCAATGAAAACAAGAAATTTTGATAGAACATTTTCTTTGAGACATTGTTGCCAAAATTCAGTAATGGGATACTGTTATCTTTTCTCAAAATCTTATATGAAGACCCTATGCATATTTGAAACTCAACTTTTGCTGAAAATATAACATTGTTTTCTATGTTTGTTTTTGAACAGCGTATGCGGTGGACACATTGAATGAATAACCAACAGTTTCAACTAGAACTCAAGGCAATCCTTAAAACAAATGACATAAAAAAATGGACATTGTATTCTGTATCCAGGGAATGCAGAACCCAGTTACATTGAATCAAGTGTAATCAAGTGTTTGATTAGCCACATTGCTCCAGGGCCATTCATGGAGTAAACAATGGTAGTTTTTGAAGTTCTATAGTATAATTTGTGATCTATTTCTGGTCCTGAGTTAAGTCAGCTGGGAACTGCAGAGACAAAGTGGAAAACAGAAGCTGAACAGAAATATAAAATGATGAAAACCAGTATATTACCAGCAGTAGAAAATGGATGTAAAAAGGTAACACAGGAGGAATAACACTTGCAAGATTAGGTTAAGAATATAGTAGACAAACTTTCAGGATGATCAGCTGAATTTGAGTAAAAGACTAGAGTGAAGGATAATTTTAACAGTATATGAGATATGAGGTAAATTTTTTCCAGGTCTATTTATGTAATAGATTTTACTGGTAATTAGTTAATTAAATTTTATACCCACCTACTGAAATCTACTTAAAATTAATACACTGAGAAAAATCGGGAAAGCCAAATCAGATTAAAAAAAAATCCAGGAAAGCAGGGATTTGAAATTTAAAATTAAAACTAAAATGAAACAAACTTCCATTATG
This sequence comes from Heliornis fulica, assembly GCA_013399135.1. Classification (NCBI taxonomy): domain Eukaryota; kingdom Metazoa; phylum Chordata; class Aves; order Gruiformes; family Heliornithidae; genus Heliornis; species Heliornis fulica. Next base: position 221,793 of record VXBZ01000890.1, read on the forward strand.
AACTACAAAAGCTTCTGTAAGCTTCATTATCCTTCCAAATTTTCTTTACTTATCTACATTCTCCAGAAATTATTCTATTCTTAAAGAATTTTCATCTTCTCTCCAGGGAAGCACCAGATTTTTGCAACTCTGGTTCTAACCAATGCTGTCAGTGACAAAATTAAAATAATATTCAAACACAGGAAGAGATAACTAACATTACACCTATATACATTCCTAAGAAGAATTATGGTCTGTTGTGGCTCAGCCCCAGGCAAAGACTGAAAACGTTGGCCAGACCAACCAACCCACCAGCCGACCATTCCAAGAGCCATGCAACCAACTAACCACTACCTCTGCCCCACCAGCCCCTTTTATAGGGGCTGGGATGATGTCAGGTGGTGTGGAAACATCCTCGGTCAACTCAGCTCACCTGTGCTGGCTGCTTGGGAAAGTTCTCTCTGTTCTGGCTAGAACCAGGACAGCTTTTACATGACTTTCCATGTGGGAATTTACTATCTTGAAATTTAAATTCAACTAATACCATACAAGACAACTCACATATGGATGGCTGTAAGAAAAGAAGGAACACACCAAAATACGCAAAGCTGTTTCATTCTATGATGGAAAAAAAAATCGAATGCAGAAACAAGTACAATAGCAAGAAGAGAGATTTGGAAGTATTTATTTAGGAGTATTTTTTTTTTCTTATTTTAGCTTACAGTTTCTTTCAGACAACAAATGCCAGTTTAAGGAACAATCAATGTGGATACATGAGAACATATATTTGCCGTCATTTGAAATTTTCATGAGAGAACCCAAAATAGCCAAAGCCACTGTTCAGATTGAACACTCACCACAGCAATATTGAGTGGGATGTTCAACCCGAAGGAAAACTTGTCATATAAATTTACTGGGTTGTAAGGACCATGTCACCCCCGAAGATTCTACATGGAAATTTACATAAGGGCTAACTGGACACTTGAAAGATATGAACATGAATTAGGAAGAAGGTGAGGAGGACTGGCCTTTGGGACCAAAAGACAGGAAAGCTTCAATTTAGTGGATTAGACCTGTTTGGGGATCCCCAAAAGGAAGGACTAGTCCTAAATTTTCACAGTAGAAATTGAACAAGTCTGCCTCTGCAGACAGGCAGGATTACTAGTCAAGGTGTAGGAAATTTAGATTAAACACCTAGTAGAGGCTAGAGGAAATCGTGAAGGAAAGGAAATGTTTAGATATGATCTTAAAAAAGATCTTCATTGGTGCTGCCTATAGCTTTAGAACATTTTGTGGGTGAGTGAGATTTTTACTGAATTTGGTAAATAAGCTTTTGGGGATTTTTTAACTGACCTAATCTGATTTGAGTCTGTCTGCAGCATGACCAGCCATTATTAGGAAACCATCATACAAGACAACTCATATTAAACACTGCCCAGATTCTCAAAACTTTCACGAGCATAATTCAATAGTAACTAAGTATTTCTTCCCTTAAGTGTTATGATTAAGTGCTGTTAACTCAAGAATTTTTGTGAAAGAAAAGGTTTCTCTGGGAAACAGATTCAGCCAAGGAAAATGAGCCAAGCCATGGTAATAGGGAGAGTATATGTACATGAGTGCCTGGGAAGAGTTTGTGTCAGCAAACAGATATTATTCTGGTAAGAAACCTTCAGGTTTTTTGTTCCTAATAAGTCAAATTTTCTTTGTTCTATGTAAATAGAAGAATTTGCATCTGACAAGACAGGGGCTAGGGTGTAAAGTTGTTATTATTAGTCTGCAAAGCTGTGGGAGGCAGTTGTGGTCTTAGAAGGGTCACTTTACCGAACTGTACCAATACACAACCCTGCCAAGGTAAGCAGAACAGAGTACCTGCTGTAGCCAGAAGCAGGTACTTTGGCTTTGAGTAAGAAGACTTTCATTTTTTTCTATTTGCTTTTTTGTTTGGGTTCTGGTTTTGGGGTGGGTTTTTTTGTTGGTTTTTTTTTTTTTNTTTTTTTTTTTTTTTGGTGGGGTGGTGGTTTGTAGCAATCAGAAGAAAGAAATGCTAATAACACCTTCAGGTACTCTTCATAATAAGGCTCAGACAAAACAAAAGGTCTGCAGTATGACAAATTTCAAAGTGAGCAATTATGTTCAGCCAGTAACTGTGCTGCTGTGGACTGTCAAAGAGCATCACCCTTCCATCTAAGGGTGTCTTTATTTCAGCAGTGAATGAAGAGATCCTATTATTATTATGCTTTATTTATGTAGGATGTGCTATTTACATGGACTGTGCAACTTCAGAGGAACTATGCATATGTATGATTGCTAGAGAGCTTGAAGTGCATTTTTAACGTATGCAATACTTTCTGTTGATAGCTGAGGCCCAAGTGTATGTTTCTGGGTGAAAAAATGCAAAGAACAGTAACTCTCTGTCCACAAAATATTGTACAATCTACTGAGAAGATTTTCCTTTGAAAACTAAGGCCTAGAGAGACTGATTGTCAGAAAAATGTTGAAATAAATTTATCAGGAACACCTCCAATCCTTTGTCTTCTATATCTTCCTAGAAGTAAGGCTTTTCCATCTACCATATTTGGCTTTTCTTTTTCCATTGGTTTATTTGGTTTACTTTTTGTTCTTCTTCTTGTAAATATACTAAAGAACATTGGTTTTGGAAAACTATGTGCATGCACACAATTCTTAAATAGTGATAAGTATGTTTTATTCTTGCTTCCTTTTTCCCCTTCAAAATGCCACAGTTAAGTGCTAATAATCACAGCCCCATATTTAAAACTAAAAAAAAAATGCATTTCAGATTTATTTTTTTTATATCAGAAACACTGTTGAAACCAAAATCCGAGTGTATATAACTGTCTAGTACAACTTCAGTGTTCTCTAGTTAAGCCTTGCTTCCTTCCCTCTAGCACCCTCTTTCCTTAGAAATGCAGTTAGACAACCCCCCACCTTTCAGGGGCCTCCTTAATTGGCTCATTAAGGTTACAGAACACATCTGCCCACACTAACTGAATCATAAAGCACTTCAGTTGCCTTTTCTCACACCTAGATCCATCAGACAGAAATGAACTTGCAATTACTCACTCCTTAGGAATTCATCTCTGTGGGATACCCAGACCCCAGAGGGAACCCCTGTTGATCACCTCATTTACAGTATAACACATAAAACCTGTCTAAAGTGTCTTTAACAGTCTAGTTTGGTTGTAGCTGATAAATTAAAGAGACTTGCCTGAATGGCAATGTAAACTACTGGAGGATTTAGTGTAGGACTGAGGGCCATGAAAACAGAAAGCTCTTTTTCTTTTATTTTTTAAACTGTGAGATACAAATAATGCTTATTAAAGTCAGCGGAAGTTCTTTTATGCCAGAAAGTAGGACTCTATGTTATAATCTCTGCATTGTGTAGCTTTGATTGCTATATGTCTCAGATTTCCATCTGTAAAATGGGGATAATAAAGCCTAATTACATTCCACCTACAGCTGTTGAGGTTGTCACCTTTCATGATGTATGTCAGAGAAGCGCTGAATATAAGATTTTCTCAAGAGTTTTCCCAGCTTCCAAATAAAATAAAATTTTAAAAAATAAATTTTTATTATCAGCTGTATTTTTACCTTAAATTTAAGAAGGAACTCCATTTTCAGGTTGAAGACTCTATTATCTTTAATTATAATTCAGAAACTGATTTTGCTCAGGCTGTTTGATACAGTGTCAGACTGCAGTGAGAGAAAACTTGTACGTTCACTGGCTGTGATGACTAACATTGTGAGTGTACAACAGTGATTCCAAGCATGCACTTATTAATGTGATTGTTCCTTTTTTCCTCTGATGCAGTGGACCACAAAATGTCTTTGGAAGCTCCTCCAAATAAGGGACTTTGTCATAGTCTATGCTACTGTAATGACACCTCTGTTCTGTTAATGTCACTGCTACCCAAAGCATCCATCTGATTCCCTAATAATTATGATGAGCTTTTCAAAATGAAATAATGTGTTAATTGCTTGAACTGTATTTACTTTTTGTTACCAAGTTTTTAATTAGAATAAGGAAAATGTTTCTCATTACAAATAGCTTCCTATTAGCTTGAAACTAAGTTGGAATGACACAATCACTTGAATAGAATGAAAAGACAGAATTTGAAATTAAATTTTAAAGACTGGTTTCTTTGCATTAAAAATCACCAGAATGTTTGAGAACAAGTTTGGTAGGATGAAATTTCAAGAACATAAAAAAAAAGAGAGGTAAAAAGAAAAAAGCTTCTATCTGAAGTGATACTTTACTGATTGAACTGTAGATCCCGATAAAAACAGGGGGGGGTGTATAAGTAAAAACATGTTTATAAATTGAAAAAAACTGTCAGAGTTTTTTGTCATGCTAGTGAAACTACAATTAGTTCCATAGACTGATTACAGAAGCAGAAGAAACAAATATTTCAGCCACGAAAGACCAAGGCTGTGCCTTTCTTTGCTGAAGTTCTTATTTTGAAAAGTCCAAAGCATTTCAGTAAGGGCAGAATTGCTTTGAGTGACCACTCTTGAGTGTTACAGCTTCTCCCTATCTTCTGTAGTCTGTCATAGTGCATGTTGCAGAGTCCTGATGCCAGGGTTGTCAGTGAACAATGAGGGTAGGGTTCTTCATAATGAATGGAGAGCCAGAAGCTGAGCAAGACCCTAGGCCAGACGATGTCCTCAAAAAAGGTGGTACAGTCCCATGGGGTCTGAATGCGATGAGTAGAGCTGGTAATGGACACATGCAGAGCAAATGATAAACCAAATCTGGTGTCCTTCCAGGGGGATTCAGAGCAAATGGTGACAGGCCCACAGACACGTAGCCTTGAAACAAGGCTAAAACATAGAATTATGGAATTGTCTTGGTTGGAAGGGACCTTTTAGATCATCAGGTCTACTGTGATCATCCACTACTAAACTGTGACCCTCAGCACCACATCTAACCATCTTTAAATACCTCCAGGGATGAAGACTCCACCATGCGTCCAAGTGTCCACTCAGGAGATGGAGCTTGATAGAGTACTGGAGATGGGGTACCTACAAGTGATCCACCTGGAAAATAAGCTACCTCCAGCATCTATCTGAGATGATCCAATAAAGGTTGGATACAGGCATACTGAGGCATTACAGGTATACTATATTACAGGCCTTCAGAAACCTAGAAAGGATCACCCAGCATGAGGACTTGCTCTGTTAAGGGACCTGTAGATCACAAATTGTTTTCAACCCTCTCTGTGAGTGATCTGTGCTCATCCTAGGTCTTGGTAAGCTCTGGTGATTTTGAAACAGGCTATAGGCTGCCTATGAGAACTGGAGGTCAGGAAAGAAGTGCGTTGATATGCAAATATGACTCGGATTTGGAGTTTGGGAAGAAGTGACTCTCTTTACATAATGTGCCAAATATATAGGTTCAAACAAACCCTGGCACTGCCCAGTGGGAGTTGCTGATACAGCTACATTTAGAAGTTCAGTTCTAGCTCCCGGTCCATGATTTCATTCCTTCCATTGGCCTCTCAGCCAAGGAACAGTAGAGGACAATCAGATAAAGACTCTTAACTCCACCAAGGTTAAGTTTGTGTATGTCACAGCATGCTATAAAGCACTTATTCGAAAGACAAATGTGTCTTTCCAAAGGTGCTGCACGCAAGACAATTATTTTAGATAAGCATAGTGTTGGGATCTTGTTGTAATCAAAGTACATATCCATGGTGTGAAGGCAAGAGGGACACTGAAAGCACTATGTCACTGAAGAATAGATCAAAACATCATTGGCATTTCCAGGAAGCCCTTATATTTTAGTAATCGTCAGGGTCAGAACTCAGGCTCAGATGATTATTCACCTGTACCATCACATGTAAAGGCAAAAGAATTAATTTCTTCACAGAGAAGCATAGTTTTCTGCTTCTTCTTTTTCACAGCACATGGAGGCAAACTTGTATCTGAATCGACTGAAAATAATACACATTCTGTCTAAAAACTAGAGATATATGCAAGCAGTCCAAGGCATTTCAAAATCTTAGAGAAACCCAATATGTAGAACCGAGGAGATAAAAACCTGTGTGCTGCTCTGAAGTTGTTCCAACCATCAAATCTGTGGCTTGATTTTCAGTGGTGTGAGGATTGCTTTGGCACGCATCACGTCACAGAGTTGTGCCACATCTCTGTGTGCTTCTCCCTCAGAGTCGGCAGCATCTCTATACATCCAAGAAGAGTCTTACACACTTCATTCCAATATTTGCAGAGCAGATGGCAGGACTTTATAGCGAACAGCAGGCTCAAACCTGAAGTTCTCCACTGTTACCCATCTCCACATTTATAGTCAGACTGGTTCTCAGATGCAATATGGGTTTGCAAGGTGTCTATAATTTTGAACAGTTTATTGATCTACATCCACTTCTTTTGATCCAGATGCCAATTTCATGGAGAAATTAGGGTTATTAATTGCTGTGAAACAGCTGTAAATGCAGTTCAGTAAACTCAGAGTATTTTTATTTCATAAGTATCTAAATTAATATTTGACTCTCTGGATTTCTATTGTTTACATCCAATAGAAAAAGTTGCACAGAACGGTTTTAGAGTGGAAAACTGAAGATAGCTGAACACAAAATAATTACATGTTAATATGAACATTCCTAACTAAGAACTAGAAATAAACATAGGAATAAAACAATGAGAACAAAAAAATCTCTTTCAACTGAATGTAAAATTCAATTATATACACATTTTCTTTTTTAAAAATAAAATCTTCAAGATAAAAAATTATATCATGACAAGCTGTATTTTGGTATAGAATTATTCTAAAGTCCTTGGTGAAATTTCAAGAAAAATTATATTTTAAAAATGCTTGTAAACCACAATAGTTCTGAAGAAATAAGCCTAGTAAATTAAGCCAGTTTGAAAGCTGTAGCCTCTTCTTCAGATAAAGACATGATATTGTCTTCTTCTTTTGAATGCAAAATATATTTTGCATTGGTTTTGTATTCAGTGTGGTTAAATTTTATTGAAAAAACATCAATTATCAGATTATTTTTCTTCTTTTTTAATTTAAAAAAAATCAGAAATCATTTTATAAAATCACTACTAAAATAAATCTTTAAAATAATATTTTAAATTAATCTTTCCTCAACATTAAAAATGCATAAACTGAAACAACCAGATGTAAGTTAAGCAACTTAAGTTTTAAACATGTAAATAATTCATCATCTTTTTAGCAAATTGATAATTAACTTTCAATTAATGAGACTAAGGAGAAAGAAAGTTTCAAATCACTTCTAAAAAGCTAGAGGGTGGGAACTCATACATCATACTTATGCCTAAATTGTGAACTACATACATAAATCTAATTTTCTCCTGAGAAATATTCAGAAAGAGTCAGACTTNAACTTTCTAGCTATTTGCATATATGCAGGATTCAGATTGCTAATTATGCTAAGAGTTGGGAAAGAGTCAGACTTTTTTATACTTGTGCTGTTTGAAATTTCTTTTTTTTGCATATTTGTTCAGCTTCATTAGGAGAAGTGGAGCATTGCCTAAGAAAGGCATGGTGTTTGATCATTTTTTAGGGATGAGCAAGACAGAAAATAATTTCCTCAAGATTAATGCATTTTAAAACCCTGTCTAAAGTCTGAAGTATTCATTGGATTGTTTCTTTTGATACAGGCACCAAGAACAACACTATTAGGTAAGCTATCTCAGAAGACAGAAAGTACAGTAGTGTTTATATGCCTACCATTTTTTCACATATATATATATACATAATAATACATAAAGTATATTCTGAGTGAAAAGTGAACAATTTTAGTTCAGATAGACTGTATGACCCATTGCAACCTTCATGCAATTACGTATATGTAAATGTATACGTACACTGTGCATGATGTAGTGGGGACTATGAAATCCTTAGTTCTGCCAAACTGAAGAAATGTATCTCTGCCAATATTTGTAACTTCAGAGAGGCAGTGAAAAAATTTTGGCATCAGAATTAACTGGAGATATTATCAAAGACTGGTGATTTGTTAATCAGTTGTTCAGGTGGGTTAAGTCTAGATTTTTTGCATGGAGAAAATAATAAGGAAAAACCAATGCCAACACTCACCATCACTATTCACCATCTGCACAGAATTCTTTGGTGGTGAGGTCTATCCTAGGAAACATCTTTTCTTCTCAAGTTATTGTTTTTACCCTATGAACGTGCATTCTCTATCCCAGCTGTTAGCACTCATTATTACCAGAAACTTCTAAATATCACTAAAGAAGCAAAGTTGCAGGTTCTATATTTAGATTACATGAGTAGGTTTTCAAGCACATGTATTGACTTCTGGTACTAATTGCTAGCTCAGTGTAGGGTATAACTGGCCAAGATGCAAAAATAAAACTTAGATATAAAGCAAGATATAAATGCACCACCCCCTCCCCCTTTATATTTCTAATAATTAGAAAATATACTTTGATTTTGTGCTAATGTGGGATGTTCTCTTGAACGCTCTTTTATGTTTAATTGCATGGGTTGAATTTTCTTTCTGTATTTAAATTCTTTTCCTTAATTGCCACAGTCTTGAATTACAAAAATAGCACTGTAATGATTTCCACATGAATGTACAAAAAATTTAAACAGTTCATTGATTTTAAATGTCCTATAGTTGCTTAAGTCCCAGCTGTAGATGCTGCCAAGTTTTTCAGAATTCTGAAGAGTTCTTAAATCTTGAAAATTACTGAATAATCTTAAATTTTCCCTTAATTTTTATAATCCATTACTTCATGAAATCTTAATGCAAAATTACATTACAAATACAAAGCTTCTTTAATTTCTTCATATAAAATTCTAATATGGCTTTACAGATGTTTAATACATTGTATTTGCCAAGAAAGGGAGTCACTAGAATTAAAACTACACATTTGACTCACAACAGCATGTATAGGCTCTACCAAAACAGTGCTTTACTGTAAACATTGCAATAACAAGTGACTACCCACAGATCATTGAAATGGGTAAGGTGAGGTACAGGATGGGGCTACTAAGGTATGAATATATTTTGCAGTACATAGAATTTGGAGATTATAATATTTTTAGTCATGATTCTAATATGAGATTACTTCTTTCCAGGGCAAAGCCATCAGAAGCTTTCAAATGATATTTTGAAAAACGTAAAAAGCCTCAAAAAATCTCTAGAGCTTAATTTGACCTCTTCAAATTCTTTTCTCCTCTTCTGTCTCTTCTGTGTTTGGGATTTAGGATGAGAGCAGCACTGGTAACACCCCGATGTTTTCAGTTGTTGCCAAGCAGTCAAGGACTTCTCAGTAGATCATATTGCCCTGCTAATGATAATGTGGGGGGCACCCAGAAAGCTGGGAGGGGACATGGCCAGGACTGGTGACCCAAACTGTCCAAAGAGAGTAATCCATGCCAATTATGTCATGCTCAGTGTGAAGGGTGACTGGTGAGGGAGGAGGACACAGCTTCAGGATGTGCAGTTTTGGGGACAATCCAGTTATGGGACAGCTCTGAACTGCATAGACTGAACCAACATCTTTGTTGGTTTTCTTTTCACCACCCACCGTTTAGAGAGAGTGTCGGCTCTTGGCTGGGGTGAAACCTTCAGAACCTCTCAAACTGATGGCCTGACAAAATCTTTTTACAAGGAGGAGTAAGAAATCAGAATCTGTATAATTGGTATATGATGGGATCCAAGCGTAAACTTGAGTTTGAACTTAAATTTAGCAATTTGATATTTGAATGCTGGCTAGTCAAGTGGACCCTCACCTTCTCAAGTGTCCAAATCAGGGAGGAAATATGTTTCTAGAAGATAATTTGGCCTCCGGTGCCAGGTAAGAAGAAGAGAATTCCTGATCCTGTTTGCCGGAGCCCGCTTTTACG
>VXBZ01000891.1:0-14649 GCA_013399135.1 Heliornis fulica
TGAGGGATCGGCCCGGCGTGGCGCGGAGCAGCCCCTCGCCGTTCGCCATCCCGGCGTAGCTCCCTTTCTACCCCGCCGCCATGGCGAGCCCGAGCCGGGGAAGCGCTGCCCCGGGGCACCTGTTGCCTCACTGTTCGAGAGTCTCCGGGGCTCCGGCGAGCAGCCCCAGCGCTGCCGTCTACGGCAGAAACAGCCCTGGAGCGGTTCGGCCTTGCCCGGCAGGCTGCGGAGCGCTCGGCCCTCCGGCCACGCTTCCCTCGGGCTGTCTGAGCGGCTCTGCTCGATTAGGGCTCCTTCCCCCTGGCACAGGCACGGCCGGTACTTAGGGTCATAATTATGGGCCGGCCTCGCCTCACTCGCAACTATCTATTGCTGCCGGCGGAACTCCGGGCGATCCGGATGGCCTTTCCGCCCCGAGCAGAGGGAAAGTGGCTGACTGCACGGCCCGGCTTGCCGTGACAGATAAATGAGATATAAACCGTGAGGGGAAGAAAAATCCCGATGTGCTTTCCACACAGGTAGCGAGGATTACCTTCCTTCCTTCGGTTTCAGCCAGGTAAAACTACTTTTCACAAGGCCGAGATCAAGACTGCACCTGAGGTTTGGAAGCTGCGGTCAGTTTGCCACTGAAACACTAGGGTCACATCCGAGCAGTTCTCTGCTACGCAGGTGCCAAGAAAATATCAAGCTGCACATGCTGTATGTTCACATTCATATTTTATTAATCTGCAAAAAATGTATTGTTAATGAGGTTGCAGTCAGGCCGGATTGGCACCTACAGTAAATATTCCCACCGGGGAATAGCTCTTTCTTAGGTAGTGGGCTGGCTCACTCGCAGGCAGTGCAGCACTAATGCAAGGCTGCTCGTGGATGTTTGTATCCAAGACCATCTGGTACAGTATAAGGATGGTGAAATAAAGAATACTGAAAAAGCCATGGAAATAGTCAATGAGAAATACATGTTTCTTCCAAGAAATCTGGTTTTGTAATCATCTGAGAGTGTGGTTTCCTAAGTAAATAGTCTGATTCCTTTCCAAAAACTTTTTCCTTAGTGTTCTTAGATTTTCCTTTAAGAGTAGGCACTTGTTACAGTAATAGCAAAATAAAACACTGTAGAACACCCTAAAAGGCACATGAAACATGGTAGTAGTCCAACAGTGCCAGTAGAAGGAAAGTCAAGGAGAATTTCAGAATTCCAAATCTGAAAAAACACTGATACTTGGTCAAAAGAAGTAGTTCTGCCATACCTGAGGCACCTGAGAAGCAGGTGATCAGATGTACCTAGGTGTATTCAATGCTCTATCCAAACAGTACAAAGTTGGATCAAAAGCAGGGCAGGCCATTCTCTAATTAGTCTTAAGAAGTGAGCAATAGCCGATTGAAGAACTATTCAATACTTGAGTCATTGTCAGACAGTATATTTAGTTTCAATAGTCTTAGGAATGACAAATCACATATAAATAGAGTATCTCCCAAGTTAACTTTTTTTTTCTCTTTTGTTTGAGAAGCTGGTCAAAAGCATCTACAGCCAGAAGCTTGGCTGTATGGTTCTCATGCTTCCATGGAATTACAGCACAGCAGAACTGAATGATGTTGGGCTCATGTGCCCACAAACATGGCCCTCCCACCCGGAAAGAAAAGAGAAGAAGAGGAAAAACAGAAGGGGAAACAAGGTACTTCAAGACATTATTTCACACAAATGGCTCTTTTGCTGCAACTAAAACTTCAGTCAGACAAGAAGGCAAATGTAATTTATGGGAGGCAAAATAACACCGAAAAACAGGTAGACTGAGATAGAGTTACAGAGCAATTAACCAAAGGCATGGAGACAAATTTTCTATCAACTGGCTGCAGAAAGCCTGAAGGAATCATTGGTGTAGCTGCGTGTAAGGAAAAGGCATTGAAGAGTGTGCATTCTCAGCACTGAGACACAACATGTTTCACTGTTGCCAGATTTTGGTTGTGTAAGGGAAGGGTTAATAAAAATTAATATTAAAGTCAGTGACTCATTATCCAACCTGAATAGGAGAGAATTAGGAGTGGCTCCCTAGAAGGAAGGAACTGAACAGTCGTTATGAAGAATACCCAAAGAATAACCATGTCAGGGAAAGATCACAGAGATGAATACTACAATTTTAGTCTTGATTCCTGTCTTAGTGAAATTTGGTCCCACTCTGTGATGAAGATGGATGTAGGCTGTGGAACAGACTATCCATGTTAACCTTCGCTGATACATTTGTCTGGGAATAATTGATACATATATTATCCATGGGAAACGCTTGCTTTACCTGGTTTCCTTTAATACCTTTTTTACTTTCTTACCCTGATGCATCTCACTGTAGAGCTGCTGCTGCAGAACTTCCCAGTTCTTGCTGCTGTAGGAGAAAAACTGCCAGACCCCTCCTCCTTACTGCCAGGTCCACGAGTAGCAATATGTTTGTCCTGTGGGCAGGATCCTTTTCTGCATTGTTACTTTAGTGCTCAAAGCAAATTAAGTCTCGTGATTTCACTTTTAAATGCAAAACTACATTTTCAAATGAACAACAAATGCTGACATTCTGCTATTAGTTGTTAGACTTAGCTGTCCTCATTCCCTTCCTGTCATCCGGAGCGTTTGACTAGCAAGAGGCAAATGGCAGGCAGCAATAGAACTGCCCCTTTTTTCTCTCCTGGTGTATTGCTTGCATGCTTACTCAACATGTTGCTTGCAGAATATTCTTGCAATTTATATAAAACCAGCAAAATTGTACTGGGACACTTCTGCAGGTTGACTTTCTTCATCCTTTTCTAAGTTATTGACATGCTTGCCACTTAGTCTAAACTAGTCGTGAGAACAGTAGGAATTGAAAAGTTACTTAGGCTTTAAGGGGACAGAATTTGTTACTATTGTAGTCTTGCTTTAATTTGGTATCACTGTACTTACTTCCAGGTGAGACATCCCTTTCTTGTGTCTTAGGTCAGTGTAGTTAAACCATACACAACTACACAAAATTTATACTCCTAAAAAATGTGTGCACATGGAAGACACCTGAGTTATTTACATGCTTATCAGTCTCTCCAACAACATCAGCACTTAGAGGAGTTTCGGTCTATTTCTGAGATTTCTTCCTTTTTCAGCTTTCTGCAAGACACAAGATTGTAGAAACCCATAGGCAATTGGTCAGCTTACATAGATCTATTGCTAACAGTTAATTTTTTTCTTAGTCTAGAAGAAGAAATACTATTCTTTCAGCAACAGTTGGGTAATATAAATTCTCATGGTTTCTGTAAAACTCTCTCTACACAAAGAAGGCTTTGCTGAAATCTTTAGTGTCAGCTGATCTGCTCTCACCCATCAAGCATTCCTTTGCTCTTCACATTTCAACTTCATTTAAAACTCGACTTCCACTGTAACTTCAGGTAGCCAGGAACTAGTACACCGATACCCAGGGAATATGACTCGCACCTTTTCACTCAAGCCTTTTCTGTTGGCTGTGTACGTATCCACGCTGGTTTGCTACAGCATGGAGCTCCTGCCACAGGCTGGTGTAAGAAATAGAATATGCTGCTGTCTGCTTTCTTACTGGATGCTATGAACTTCAGTGATTAATGACTTTGCAGTGTGTTAATTTGCCTTCCAGTGCTGTTCTTGCGTTGGCCATGTAGAATCTGTGCCTTTCTCAAGCTCTCCGTCTCTTTTAACACTGGTTTTCACTGCGACTGTTAGCAGACTGTAAGAGATGTGCAAGCAACTGCAGTCTACTTATTTTTTGTTTTTTTCATTCTCCCTTAGAAGCTGGCCTAAGAGACCTCTGATGTTTTGTGAGAGTTGACTGTAAATCGTACTTCTTCTTTGCCCATCTAAGGTAGGGGTGCTATTCTGGCAGTTAGGAAGCCAGCTCTCCTTGCACTTGCCTCATGCAAATATGTGCTAGTGCTGCCCGTACAGGAAGAAGCCTTTTCTTTTTTTTCACCCTCCTATTGGCATTTGGGTTTTTATTTACCTTAACAGAATGTAGGTTCATCCAAAGAGTGTTCTTCCTCAAAACCATTTTCACTCTTAGTCAAAAAGCCATTTTGTGGCAAGCACTTTGATTTCATGTGTCCACCTTTATTGTCAAGACAAGCTGCTGTTGATTCGTGATTAGTTCTTCATAGATTTTATCACATCTCTGGCACTTCCTTAATTGTGGTAAATTATTTAAGAAATGTCAGTCTTTCCTAAAATTGCAAAAATCCTCCTGAGTTCTTACATATTCTGAGTGTTTTCTGTATGCAGTCCACTAATCCAAACAGCCAACACCAGGGGTGGAGCAAAGGCACTTTTTTCAATGTCTTCATGATACTTGGGAATATTGCTTGGCAGCTTAATTTTGCTGTGAGCTCCTTGTAATACTGTCTCCCATTACAGTTGTCAGCCTGTGCTTTGGTGTGTTGCCTCTTATCCAGCAGACAATTATTTTTGTATTGTTAACAATTACTTATGCAAAGCACTACTGTACAGTTCCCCTGGAGCACCTACTTTTTGTGGCTACAACACCCCACATCACGTTTTTGAGTACCTGATCTCTTGTTCCTCCCAAAACAATATGTATTATCGGGTGTGTTTGAAAGAAGCAGGTTTAAGAGGTTTGTTTTATTTGAATGAATTGGGCAACAGTTTGTTTCTTGTGCAGAATGGTGAATGCAGAGAGAGGGAGTGAAGGCTTAACACCGCAAAACTGCATCTTGAGGAGCTGTGTTATAAGGCCGCTTGTTGGCGGGCACTTTGAGTTGCAGTTTTTTCTGTTTCCTTGGGCCAGTCGATCCGTTAATATCCTCTTCGAGTCTGTTGCTTTTCCTCTTTCCCTCTTTGCAAAGGCATCTGCTGCTTTCCAAATAATTTCTTTAGACCATTCATGTACTAGTAAAACACGCCAGGCCAACACTGAACTCTTTTGTGGACGGGACATATCTGAAAGCATGCTGCTTGCTACGTGAATGGCTGAGGAAGAGAAAAGAACTTCTCCGAAAGCCTGCTGTGAAGCCCACGTTAAGATGAAGCGCGGTGTAGTCCAAGGCCCAATCCAGAGAAAAGATGATTAAAAAACTTGTACCGCTCTGCTCAAATGGGACACTTTTGATGGCGTATAGAGGCCACCCCTTCAGGAGTCAGGCCCTGTACAAACACAGGGTAAACGACAGTATTGCTCCAGCAAACTTCTAGGGCAGGAAGATGACTGGCAGCGAGTCCTCTGACTGTATGGGAAAAGCGGCCTCGCAGAGGAGGGGGCAAGTGACGCCGTCTGAAAGAATTCCTCCTTTCAGAGAACAAGCAGCGCTTTCACGGCACTGGATACTTAACCATGGCACGCAGTATACAGATTACATCAAGTCCATTTGCTTGCCTTCGATTATTTTTAAAAAAAAACAAAAGCAAGAAAATTTTCAGTTCTAAATTTGAATTTTCAAGAGTAAAAGCATAAATAAGAAAGACATTATGAAGCAGGCAGCAGGAGCTGGTGGAGGGCAATAGCCGTGGTTCTTCGAAAACCTGGAAGAGTAGCAGGCTGTTCCCTTGGTATTAATGAATAGTTGTGTGAGACATACAAAAAGCCAGTATTTAAAGTATATTTCACAGTGCTTTTTTCAGGAGCATCAATAGTATTACAGATACTAATAGCTAGATGCTGCAACAAATACAGTGCATTTGCAAGTGGTATCATCGGAAGAGCAGAGAGAAGCTAAAAATACATACTGTGGCCATTTCAGCAGAACAGCTATTTACACTTCCAACACTTTAAAAACATGTCACTTTTGCTGGCATTTATGCAATTAACACAAGTATCTAAAGCATGCAAGTGACAGATTTAGCTACCTAAATGTGGGAGATGGATGCCAGGTTTGGGAATATCATCCAAGCCAGACCTTCACTTCCAGTCTGCTACAGTAACTAAATTCTTCCTCTTACCCAAACACACACCAGTGTGGTCTACCAGCACGTCATCCATTGAAAGAGATAGCTCGGGGTTTTGTCGTACTATGTACTGCCCTTATTTTCATCCCCGTGGCTCTTGGTGCACAAAGCTGTGCTACAGAAGTGAAGTGATAAATAAATAATTAAAATAGATAGATAGATAAATAAATAAATAAATAAGAAATAGATTTGAATTGCAAAGTACGAAGTTGCAGGGCCGTGCCTCCTTGAATCTGCACTCAGGCTGAAATGAGCTCTACAAAATCCCAGCTTTTCAGCACAGCAGGCTGGACACAAGGGATACTTTGTGCTGTTGCTTTTCCAATGCCATAATGGCTCTCCGTGTCTGTCCTGTGGGCATGGCTGCCACTCCTGAGATGAGGTACTCCTTGAGCTGGTGCAGTTAGAGCCAAGGAAGAGCAGACAGATCCTCTTGTCTGGATCTGTCCCATGGGTTACCCATTGAACCATTCTGAACAACAGCACCCAGCTCAAAGAGCTGCTAATTGTATTTTAATGGTGATGTAAATGATACTGCTAATCATTTCTGAAACATCCAGATCACTAATTACTGGTCGCCTATGTGGTGCTTTAAGCAAGCAAAGCACTGTAGAAATGTGAAGTAACATTATTAATGTTCTCAGCGGCCTCCACATACCAAAATCGTTGTCTTCTGTTCCCAGGCCCAAACCTCTGCCTTGGATACTCACATCTGGGATCCAGCTGCAGCAGATGGCTCTGCAGCGTCCTGGAAAGAAGGAAAGAGGAGCAGTGATTCAAATTACTTACCTTCATTAAACAAAATTATACCAATATTAACAAAATACGCTAGTCAAAAACACGAACTAAAATTCTCAGGACATCCCTGCTTCAGAACATTTTACCTGAAACCCTTGCTCAATCAGACTGACTCTGAACAAAGCGCAGCCAGGATGTTCACATAACCGTGCCAGAAATGCAAGTACTAACAAGCCACGTGTCTGTTTGTAGCGGGCATACCTTCCCTCATGGCTGCAGCAGCACAGGACGAGAGGTGGCACAGTGGGGAAGCTGAGTCAGTCAGCAGAGCACACGGTGCCGGAGCTGTGCTCATGCCACCCATCCCAGGGATTTCAGTTTCCAAGGCTGGCAAGTTGGTACCGACCAGAAGCATTAAATTCCTTTCCGAATGTTTACATGTATTTCGTACAAGATGCCCATAGTCTGCTGAGGAATCCATTCTCCAGAAAAAATATTTAGAGTGCAAGTCAGTTTTCCCCTTCAGAAATCAAGCCAAAACACACGGAATCTGCTAGCTGCTGACAACATAGTGGTGGTCAAGGTGTTTATACATAAAACACTGTATCAGTGAAGGTAAAGCACGCATCTTGCCAGTGTAATAGATATCTGGTAATGAAATGGAAAAGCTGGCTAAGCCCTTTGCTAAAATACATGCTTTTGCAAGAATATAGGTTAACTGTAGTGCAGTGGATTTTAAATGCCAACTCTAAGCAATTAGAATTTTGAAGAGACTTTTACTGGTGCAGGAAGAAGAGGAGGCTTGTTTTCTCGTTGGAAAGTAGAATGCATGTAAATAAATACTATCAGCGATTTATTTTTCTTTGTGAAGGTTTGTGTGGGATTAATCCCCTTTACAGTCCCAGAGTAGGTTTCACTAATCTATCCTCAGTTTTATGTGAGATTGCAGGGATGGGAGCGAGGAGCCAGCACTGCTCTGTGGCCAGGCACGCAGCAAAGAGAGTGAGATCACCTACCTGCACCATTCACCTGAAGCCAGCAGTTTTGTGCCTGTAGCTGCATAAGCACCTGTTTGTGTGACCCAACCCCTGAAACTGCTTTAAAGGAGACATTTCTTTGTGCAGATAAAGTGTCTGGTCACCAAACAACAAGATTTGCACATGGAAGGAATTGTGCACGCAATTTTTGGCATGTCTTTTTGGCAGCCATTTGACCTGGGAGTTTTCCTCTCCACAGAAATGATCTATCTCGCTTGCTTGGGTAACGCTTTAAGGGTGTTGTTATGTGTGTGCCCCTCCTTTTCCTCAAGGCTGTGCAGCAACGGTGTCTTTGGAAATTAAGGTCCTGAAAAACTTTGCACTTTGTTACTAAGCACTGGGGTTTTTTCTTTTCACAGCATTGATGGTGTTTGAGCAGATCCGAGGGCAAATAATTCCTCCCTTTGCTGTTTCAGGAAACGCTTGCCTTAACAGCCAGTGTGCTCTGACAAATCTCACGGCTTCTACAGAAGAGCAGACCTGAGCTGGTGCCAGCTAAGGGCTGGTCTGGTGAGAGGTAACCTTTAAACTTATGTATTCCCAGACTTTTTGACTTAGAGAATATTCATGTTTCTTTTTCAATGTGTTTGGAAAGGTCGGAGCTATCGATGTTTTAGGTTTTTTGCCTGATGTACAGAGATTACTTTTTCATCTTCATTTATCCTGTTAAAGATATATCACTTGAAATTTACCTTGTGGTTTTCTCATTTTTAATGTAAGTCAGGAAAGCATTTAAAATGTAGAGAATGAAATGCTTTTGAATCATGGCAACTCATTGCAAGAGATGAAAAGAGTTAATAAAGCAGCAAGCTTGTCACTGGATGACAGAAAACCTTACTTTTGAGAGTTGTACAGACATGCAGCCTGGCCTCTGTTCAGTGTCTTAAAACTAGAAACGTGAATTAGCATAAATTTATAGTCTAGTTCTGGAAAAGNCGTAGCGCTCAGTAACAAGAGCATTTTTATTTTCCAGAAGACATCACTCTAATTCTCGAGATATACTCAGTATATAGAGCAACTTTTGATCTCCCCCTACATAATAGAGCACGGGAGAGTGTCTCTTTAAATTCATTTATAAAATAATTCAGGACTGTGGGTGTCTTTGATCTGTTCCTCTCTGCTAAAGTACAGAAGAGATGAACATGTCGCTTAGCAACCTCGTGCCGAAATCGGGGGGAGGCGGGGACGGATGGATAGTCCAGAGTCAGAAAGGGGGAAGATTAATCCCCCCATCAGAAAACTAAACTTCTGACAATACTTCTCTAAAACAGAGCAAACAAATAAACAAACTCATGGGGTTGCAGAATTAGATAATTTCACTTTTTTCTTTCTTTTTTTTTTTACCCCACTTCTGGTCTATTAATAGTAATCTTACCACCAAATCAGAAAATCAGGCACGGGATAGGCAACGCAGGCTGAAATAGCTTCAGGACTGGGTTGCAATCGAAAGGAGCCTGAAGTTTTATTTTTAAACCAGTTAAGCATATTTTAAATTGAATTAGTGCTGTCAAGACTAAGCATAATTAATTTCATACCGCGGGTTTTGTCTCAACACTTCAAATACATTTTTTATGGCATCTCACCCTGGTTTATTGTTGGACAGCTTAAGTGTCACCAGACTTGCTTATTTAGGGTCACTTACCTTGTTGCAAATAAAAATCTAGATTTCTCTAAATGGTTGCCGGGCTGTGATTAGCTGGTAACTAGGTAACATCTTAGTAACTCTGAAAAAAAAAAAAAAGAATCAGTTAGTAACTTTGCACTGAAGTAGATGAGCAGCATTCAGACATCCTCTGCCATTGCTGAAGCTACAGGGTGAAAACATCCCACAGAGCAGCACAGGGGTGGGTACCATCTCAAACGCTCCTGCTTTTCCCATTTCTGACCAGTGCTGCCTTAGAGCAGCCCTAATTTACCCTTTTCATTTGCACAAGAACTCAAACTCAAACCTCACAGCTCTGCACGGCTCAGTTAGCAAAAAGCTGCTGTAAAAAAACTCTGCAAGGGGAGGAGTGACAGAACTACCTTAAACACAGCCCACTTCAACAAGTTTTGCACAGATGAAAAATATCTCATAATTAAAGGTAAATTATTATGCCTTGTCTAATGTTAATGATCAAAAAGATTAGTTAAAAAATCTTCTTAATTTTTATGCCCCTTCCATGTCTTGCTCACCTATACCTTCTTAATGAACATATCACTGTACAGTGAAGAGAATCCCTAAATGCTGATGGTTCGCGTTTCTCCCAGAGCTCTGAATCCCAGCACTCAAGTTTCCCAGTAAAACTGCAGCTTAGCAGAGTGAGTGTCTGCCCCCATGCACAGGCTGGGAGCTTCTCCAGACTGGCATCTGTTGCATATTCCAGCAGTCACAAACACGCTTGAAACTAGACGTCACTGAACTAACGCTTATTTTTGTCTAGTAAGGGAAATAGAGTACGACAGCGTAGACCTCATTAAGGTCTAAGTTTCTCAGAACAGTGTACCTAAGAACTTAATGCAGAAGTAGCAAGATAATTTTAATACCCATATATAGCAAAGCCCTACAGAGTGAGGTCAATGGGAATTTTAGTAGTTGCTGCATGGGTGCCTGGATTTTGCCCAGGACGTCCGAGAGCGTGCTGTTCATATTGGAAAATGCTTATGTAACGTAATTCTTCAGGGAAATGTAGTTCAAGAGAAAAGTATGAGGCACTTTGCATTAAGTTTGTTAAGGTACAGTATTTAGAACAAAGCCCAGATTAGAAGAAAATAAAGCTTAACTGAATTATGGGCATTTCAATAAAAATTACTTTCTGAAGAGGCTTGTGTAGACTCTGCATTTTTGTTTTTAACAAACACTTTCATTTTTACTGTACAAACGAATTACGAGACTCTATCTGAAATGTCACAAGCTGAAGCAAAGCCCATTGACTTGACTTTCTTTTTGCTCTCAATTACACCAGGGTCAACAATTCTTTACTATAACTTAATACTGAATAACTATTTTTGCTGACTGTCGAAAATGATTGAGAGAAGGAGTCCAGCAACAGTAGAACTCCTTTGCTTCTGCTTGTGTTTACAGTACCAATTCATATACTTAGTGGATTATATTTTAGGAAACAGAAATATGTAATATCCATGAGGCTAAGATTATCTTGGTTGGAGATTCTTCTCATTACAAAAAAGCATTCTTCTAATTGAGATGGAACGTCTCCCTCTTCTCAAACAAGCAAGCAGACTTTTGAGGCTGATAATTTTGAGAGCTAGGGACTACACAGATTTGAAAAACATGTACAATTAACATAGCTTTCTGATTATGGAATTCAAGTTACCAGATCAGGAGGATACATGAAAAAAAC
The DNA here is from genome assembly GCA_013399135.1 of Heliornis fulica. Lineage (NCBI taxonomy): Eukaryota > Metazoa > Chordata > Aves > Gruiformes > Heliornithidae > Heliornis > Heliornis fulica. Next base: position 11,052 of record VXBZ01000891.1, read on the forward strand.
ATGCAGATAAGGCATCGTTTGCCCAAACATGTCATCAGAAACTGCTTTTTTGTATCTCAAGCTAGAGAACGAAAACACAGATGTGTGATATTTTTCTATTTCATTATAATATCACTATGATGCAGACTACCTTCACAACTCCTTAATCCCAGTACTGATGGAGGGAGAGTAATCTAAATTCCCAGAGCATCATTTTGGAGAAGTCTTGGTTTAAGAAAAAAATTCTTGAAAATATACTAGGTGGAGAACTGAGCCAAACTGACAGTATTGGGGAAAATATTTTCTTTGGCATGGGACACTATGCTGTGACAGCGTCTGTTCACAGAATCACAGAATGTCAGGAGTTAGAAGGGACCTTGAAAGATCATCTAGTCCAACTCCCCTGCCAGCTCAGGATCACCTAGATTAAATCACACAGAAACTGTTCTTAGGGAAGAATCTCTGATTAAAACACAACAGGCCATTTCTCTTGTAATCACCTCCTAAATGCAAACAGAATTATTGAGCTTTTTTCACAATACATAGAGAAGTTTGAACTTAAAAATAAATTCTGACTTTTTTTCTCTTTAAGAAAAAAGCATGCTGGTCCCTTTGCCATCTGCAAAACCATAGGCCGTGAAAGAAAGGGAGGGTTTTTTTGTATTTGAGGAGCAGTTCCTCCCCAGTACTGACAGCAGTAAGAACTGCAGCAGTGTCAGAGAAGCTGGACATCTTTACTGCTCGCAGTACTGACACAATACATCTGACTCCAGCACCAGAGACTGGCATATAAATGGAACGAAAAAGTCACTGAAATGCTTTGATGTTGTGTACATGTGGAATTTGAAAGAAATAGGAGAGCTTATTTTTAAAAGGAAATTAATAAAAGGTGTTAGAAGGCTATGCAAAATAATGGGTGGTATAAAGGAAGGTCAGGAAATTCTTGTTTTTCTCACTGTGTGAGAAACATGGGCACTCACTGAAGGAGATAGTTATATTAAGCAAATATAAAAAACAAAAAGGACCCTGTTGGATATCACAATGTGACTTGCTGCCAAGTCTGTCCACTGACACAACCCAGCGGAGCAGGGATCGTTGGACAACCTGCCCCATGCCAACCATGCTTGCTGCTGTCTCTCATCAGAGTTACCATAAGCAGCATCCAAACGATGCTGTGGCACTGAAAATCTGTGGAAGTGAAGGGTTTGGCAGGAGTGAAAAAAATGGTACAGAGGTCCTTGTCCTCTGAAAGCCTACAGAATAGTACCTTTCTCCTTGGAAGGAGTCATATTTACATGGGGAATTTACATGTGTCAGTGACTGTGGCAGAATATTTCTGAGGAAGCCCCTTGTTAATATTTTGGCAGCATGAGAGTATTTTTTTCCCAATTGCAAATGTTGCTCCATCTGCCACAAAGCCATTGGTTCCAACAGCCTGTCCTTCCCCGTTAAAGGGGCATCACAGAAACATGGTGTTTGCTGTTGGGATCTGGGAGAGGAAAGCGATGGGAGCATGTCACCTGCTGCCATAATGTGCCCTGTTGGTGATGTTTGCCATGAGAAGAGGAACCAGCTGCAGAGGTACGTCTCCCTCCTGCTCAGTGGCGAGTGAACTTTTAATTTAGTCGTAAGATTTTGATAATGCCATGGGCTCAAATCTGAATTACATCATAGAGATATTGGTGTGAAGGGATCCCTAGATCAAATCCCACCTTATACTCAAAACACAGAATCATAGAATAGTTTGGGCTGGAAGGGGCGTTAGAGAGCATCTTGTTCTGACTTCCCTGCTGTGGACAGGGACACCACCCTACTGGACCAGGTTGCTGAAAGCCCCATCCAGCCTGACCTTGAACACTGCTGTGGAAGCAGGGTTGTCACTAACACTGACCAGGTCTGCAGCAATTTTGACTTGGGTGTCTCCATCTGTAACACCTTCTGGCACCACAATATCCTCCCAAGGAAGTTCAGCTCCACCTGAGCCTCCCATCAGTTCTTAAACTTGATGGGATTTCTGCTGGCCAGACCCTAAGTTCCTGAAGATCCCACCACATAAGTTAGTATTTGGCACACCAAGGACTAAATCTTAATTTAGTCTCATCTTTGGATTTGTTGGCTTGCATTCCATATCATCACCAGGTCATCAGTGAAGATACTAAACAACCAGGTGTTGACCCTAGAGTAGTCTGCTTCCCTCCAGCCCCCAAACAGATGTTGAGTCATTGACAGCTATCTTTCATTCTGGAGTCTCTCTGAGGGAGATGTTCTGACTGTGGCACCCCAACTGAAGGAAGAACTACTTTTCTGTTTGGTACCTAACTGGTAACCTATTCTTAAAGCATTTGAGCAGATGGCAGTGGGTTATATAGTGTGCAATAGTACCAAAGGCAAAACATTGTTTAAATTTAGTAGAGTTCTGTAAATAGGCTTCTAAAAATCACATTAAATAAGAAATGCTTCTTACCATATAGACTTTCTACATTTTCAGTACCCACTCTAGCATTTTGGAGTATACCAGAGTTCTTTTGCAATTAAAGAGACTACATACATTTGTCTCTTGTTCTGCATTGAAAACACAGAATCACAGAACATTAGGAGTTGGAAGGGACCTTGAAAGATCATCCAGTCCAACCCCACTGCCTGAGCAGGATCACCTAGATTAATTCACACAGGAACGTGTCCAGATTGGTCTTGAATGTCTCCAGAGAAGGAGACTCCACAACCAATCTGGGCAGCCTGTTCCAGTGCTCTGATCATCAAACTGACCTCTCACCATTCCTAGGAGCAGGAGGGAGAGTCCTCCATGCCAGGCCAGCCAGTGGACCTCTGTGGCATACTTGTCACTCACATCCCATTCCTGCTTCAGCTCAGGGCCTACACCTCACATCTTCCACCCGCTGTGTTATTGGCTTACCTGGGACAGACAGGAGGGTGGAATCAGCTCCCTGCAGCTCCCAGAGTTTTCATAGTTTAACGTCATAGCAGCTCTGTCTCTGTAAAACCCTCTGTTTTTAGCAGAAGATCACATGCCCACAAAGATACCTTACTGATTTGTTATTGTTTGTTTTTTGTTTTTTTTTTTTTTTAATTTGACTTATAATAAGGAAAAAAGCTACGTGATTCCTTAAACCCACAGCAGACATCTGACAGAAAAAAACCCAAATTCTAAAATTACTATTTCAGCGATGACTCGTAATCTGTGCAGTTTCATCTACTCAGTAATACCCAGCCTAGTGTTAGATCTAAAAAAAGAAATGAGAAAAATCATTCCTTTGATATGCATTATTCAGTTAGTAAATTAGTAAATCTTATTCTGAGTGCTACTAACTATTAGCATGTTATGCTTCTTGATGTTGCTCATGAAGAATGTATATGAAAAAGAGGAAAAGATTTCCCTTTTGAAGTTGCTACCACTTGAGTTGTTGACATTTCTTTTAATTGGTAGCTGCCCTCTTGAATGCAGTATTCTACTCTCTGTTTTTAGGAGAGATTCTTCATTTTTAATTTGTTCTCTCATTGATTTGTTCTCTTTTTTTTTTTAATAGGTGACTCTCAAAATAATTAGCCTTTCAAGGGAACTGTGTTCTCCTAAATAGTTATTAATGAACATGCCCCCCCC